>CM075811.1:54052820-54147820 GCA_037975025.1 Excoecaria agallocha | reverse complement strand
ATGATATTTACCCTCCATTCAATAACTTCGCTCAACCGAATTACACCTTCCTCCACAAAGCCAATCCAATACCAGCGTTGTCTAGAGTCAAAGAACCTCAAAGAATACACATCTATTACTCGGGGAAAAGGCTCATCCAACATTCTGAGCTTTTCTTACAGTTAAATCTATTAAAAAATTAAGAAAAGTAAGTATAAAAGCAGCTAGAATTATTTGGGTCCACTTCAGGAAAAAATTAGGCATAAGGTTATGTGAAATCTATGAAAAGACACATTTCACATAAAAAGAAAGCTAACATAAAAACACACAAAGGGCATAGTACCTTTAATAAATGACTACAAATACCTAGAGCAGTAATGGGCTACCAGTAAAATAAAGTAAAAGGATCTACCTGCATAGCATCCAGTCCAAGCAAAGTCTCGACCAAGATCAGAGGGAAAGGGATCGGCCCTTTACGAATACCATTAAATACATTAAATAGCCTGTAATCCCCTAGGATATCGCCCTCACTAGTCACAACCACATAATGGGCTAGGCATATGAAGAGAGTAGCCCTAATGGAATAGGTTTCGTTGCCAGTATAGAAATACTAGTTGTCACAGAGGATGTTGAGCACAATAGGTTTTGCTTGGTCTACGAGAACTTAAGCATCACAAGGATAGTTCCCCAGAGTATGAACCACTTTCTAAGGATAGTTGGATACACAGCTTGGCATGCAAAGAATGGTACCTGGTGAAAAGGGGACACCAAGGATAGCAGCGAATTCTTCATGTAGTGGATATAATTCTACATTATTAAATTGAAAGACATGATAATAAGGGTCATAAAAGTAGGCAGAGGCCAAAAGTAGATTCGTATCAAGTTTTATTCTATGAAGGAATCACAGGTTGGAATAGGGAGTCTGAATTAGGCTCTCCCAAATAGCTTAATCGTCAAACATAAGAGCTAACCTTTAGGAAAAGGGAGTCATGTTGAGCAATGAAATAGTATATTAGCAAAAATATGGGACACAAGGGTAGAATTTGAAAGGAAAATAAAGGAAATATGAAAGGAATAAGGACTATATAAAGGAAAAGGAAAAAAAATTAGAGGATTACTTAAAGGTTGGTGTGCATGATCATGCAAACCTGTTGTACACCCGTGCATAGGCCCTAGTTACCACCTTATTAAGATAAATAGTAAAAAGGCACCTTGCATATTCTCCAAGTCATGTTGCATCATTTCATCATTCTGCATCCTTTATTCTTGTATGAATTATGCAAGTAAATATTGAGCAGTTCTGAAGTTTCATGATGGCTCAATTTTACAAAATGATAAGAATTGATAAAGATATTTGCTTGTTTAGGGAGTATATTTTGCATGCATGGTTAATTAAATAGGATCATCAATAAATAAATAAAAATAAAAATAACAAAAATAAAATGTGATTAGTGAATAAAAATAATAAGTTTAATTTTGTAAATAGTACTTAGTTATGTTAAAATTTAAAATCATATGAAAAATATATATGTTTGCTCACGTAAAAATATCCATGGGAATAAATAAAGTTGTGAATAAATATGGGTTGTTTTGCATGATTCTAGGTCAAAACCCATGCAAAAGAACTGTTTACATGAGTTTTTGCATGCATTAAAAGAGTTTCTGTTGGAAACTTTTCAAATTCTAGTTTTTGAGCTTTGCATGCCTGTGTATAGCATATACACATCCATGTAAACTACTTACACAGCCTTGCAAACCTATGATTTATAAATTATGGCACTTTCCTCTTTCTTTATTTCTTCTTCTTCTTCTTCTTCTTCTTCTCTCTTTTGCATTTCCTCTCACCACTGCCCTAATTTTTTTCCAATTTCTCACTCTTGAGCCATTATTTTTCAAATTTAATTTAAAGATCATTGGGTTTTTACATGGCAAGCATTTTGACATATCATTTACACATTTTTGTCAAGTTTCCATACACAAGCCAAAAAGGTATGCTTTTTACTTCTCACTTTTATTTTTACACCAAATGAGATTGGAATGATGGCAAGATATTACTAAATGTCATTTAGATGATATGCGTTGCAATGTTGTTGCCTCTATTTTGTAATTTTTTAAGATGAAATTTAGATATAAAATGTATATTTAAGTGTAAATATTGCGAATATAATGTCTATGATTGGTAGGATGTTTATGTAAAAATGTTAAAATGCTGTAAAAAAAATAACAATAGTAACATGAGTGTGCAATAGGAAGAATATAGGGGGAAAATGAAATGTAAAAAAACAAACAAACAAATAAAAAAAGAAAGAGAAGGAAATAGGAAAAAGCATGTGATATGTACATTGTGTAGATAATGTAGTTGTAATAGGTTAAAAAAGATAAAGTATAAATAAAAAATTACAACAACAACAACAACAACAACAACAATAATAATAATAATAATAATAATAATAATAATAATAAATGAATCAATGAATGAATGAATATACCAATAAAAAAGGAAAGGAAGAGGGAAATGTAGATAGCAACAATGTATATATATTAGTCATATGTGTACTTGTGTATGAATATATATACATACGTACTTGTGTATATATATTAGTCATCAATACTTTGTATGATTGCTAGACACTCGATGGCAAGTTAGGTTGAATCACATGTTATTTAGATGTGGGCCCACGCAGGTAAATTTTATGCAGGTTTGGGCTTGAGGTTCCTTAAGTTAAAATGCCATCAAAATTTACATGTCAATAACACAAACACCTAAATTGCACTAGCTCATGAACACTATGATAAATTATATATACTTCCCTTTTACAGACCATGGACCCTGCACAGCAGGCACTGTTTTGGATGCACAGAAACAGGTAGCCAGATATCAAGCCTTCACCAGGGTCTGCATATCACCTAGCCAGTTATGTCCAAAGGATTATTGGGGCACTTAGGTCTAATTGAAGAGGCTGGTGAGCTTTTAGCTTAGACAGGGTGGACCGCATTCTATGCAAATTGTAATGGCCTCAATGCCGAATTAGCCGTAAATAGTATTTTGTGATAGTGAATAGTATTTTTGGGCTGAAAAATACCCTCGAAAGCAAAAAATATTTTATTTAACTATCGAAAAGTATTGGTCACAAGTAGTCCGAAGTTGAAATTTGAAGTGAATTTAAGATCACATAGGCTTTCAAAATTCAAAAACATGAAAAATAGAGTGGCTCGTTTTAGGCTAACCATGTTGACCAAAGTTTGATCATACCGTTAAAAATAGTAAATGAAGTTTAAAAATTACTGAAAATTGTATATATGCCTAAAATAATATGTAGAATATTTTGGTAGCAAAAAGTGAATTTTTTGGTAACATCGATTTTTTAAAATCGGATCGATTTAATTGAATCGGATAAAAAACAAACTCCGATTGGGCTAAAATTTTGTGTACATCCTATTGTTGATGTGATAAGAATGATGGAATTAAATTTGAAGTGATTTGGAGTTAGAAAGTGGGAGAAATTAATTAAAATTATTTATCGGGTAATTAATGGGCTTTGGTTAATTGGTTTAGGCCCATTAGTTTGGCCCAAGCCCAAGCCCATTTAAGAGGGCTATAAAAGGCAGAAAAATTATGGAGTTTCCAGAATTTTTCACCAGCTTCTCCTCTCTCTCCTAAGCCAAACCATCATAGCTTGATTTCTACCATTTTTCTTTAAATTTTCCTTCACTTTCTCTCTAAAACCAAACACTAAAAATTATCTCCAGCCTCTCTAGTTGTTAAATTGATCATTTATCTATTGATTAGAGGGAGTTTAACAAGGAAAATCAATTATTAAAGCCGTAAGTATCAATTTGAGGTAAAAGAATTTCTTGATTTTAATTTTGTTCTAAGGTGCATACTATTAGTTTTAGGTGCCTAGAATTCATATTTTATGTTATTTTGAGCATTTCATGTCAAAATCATAGGGTTTAGTTTGATGAAAATTTCGGCTATGGTAGGATTTTAAAGGGAATACCAAATTACCAAAGGCAAAGAAAAGGAAGCCTAGGCAAGGAAAAGCACGAGAAAAAGATTAGTGGCTAATAAATCCTTTTATTTTCCTATAAATTGCATGATTTTTCGTTAGGTTTATTAAAGAAAATTTAATAGAAATGTGTATAATTAAAATAAATGTTAGAATAGTATAATTAACCTTAAATAAGCCTATTAAAAAGCCTAATTGAAATCAAAAGTATATGTATGGTGATGTTCATATAGTGGTCAAATTATTCTTAAAGGAAAAATTATGTGTATTTGGATGATTTTGAAGAAATTAAGCCTTATAATGATAGTAGAAATGAAATATGATGTCCATGAATTTTTCTAGAATTTATGAAAATTAAATGAATATTTTTTAGATGAATTTTGGTTATGTATAAGGTGAAAATGTTGAATTAATTCATAATTTGATGAGATAATAGTGAATTTTTACAAAATAATTCACAGACTATGTAAAAGAGACTAAAAAGATTGACTGATAATTGAATGTATTGAAAAAGTAATGAAAAGTGTGAAAAATCTTAATAATGATATGTAATTTAATGAATTTGTGCCCTTAAAAATAGTTAGGCAGTAAAATTTAGGTCAACTTATAATTGGCTGGCCATAGGGATATCTGTACTGTGGTGTAAGTCATGACGACTTGCTTTGCTATGGTAGGATCAGTGATCTCCATAGTATCTATCTGCTCTATTATTTATTCTATGAGAAATTATCATTTCTCAGGTTATATATGGCCTTGTGGGATCTACGTCTCGTATATCCGGTCTGAGAGTTTCTCCCGAATCTGTACTAGGGCCATAATGATAAGAATATGTTAAAGGTGTAAAAAGAAAGCTAAATGTGAAATTCAAAGTGAAAAATGACCTAAATGAAAAAAAATAAAAAGTTTAGAGGCCAAACGGTAATTTTTCCCAAATGATAGGTTTAATAAGTAAAAGTGATAAGAAAATGACTAATAAGGGTAAAACGGTAATTTAGTATCCAAAGAATCCAAAAATGAAGTTTTGTAAAGTTCAGGTACTAAAATATAATTTTATATAAAATGGAGAAAGAAAAGTCAAATTAATTGTTTTATATGCCAAAAGTCAAAATTGAAAGTGAAAATAATGAAAATAATGACACTTTTGTAATTAATGTGCAAAAATGGCATTTTTGTAATAAATTGAAAGATTAAGGACTAAATTGAAAATTCATGCAAAGTTTTGGTATTGAATTGAAAATTTTTTTAAAAATATTGTGAAATGCTTTGGTTAAGAAAATTGATAAATTTTGCATAATTGGAATAATTATGTATGTTAGGAAAATACTATGATTGTTAGTCACCATTGAGCATATTTAATGCTTAGCACATAGGATTTACTAAGTGCAGGTACTGAAGGAATATGAATGATATTTTTTGTTGGCATGTATATATTTATTTTATAGGTGGAGTGAAAAAAACAAATCTGTAATGAAAATTATGGTATATATGTAATTATATGATTGACTACCAGTAGATGAGTTATAAATGTTGGAAATATTAGAGAGTATGCCCTAGAGCCCATGTAATAGGAATGTTTTTCATATGTATAAAATTTATATTCTTAATAGAAGGCATCATTCATTTATTAATGCTATGTTTAAATACATGAGTTTGTAAATCTTAAATTAATAAATGAAGTCCTAGATATTATAAACACAGTGCAAAGGCAATCATGAAGGTGTTCATGATGTGAGATGTCTATTACATGCAAATGTGTTAATATCTAAATATCCCTAGTCATAGAATTAATAAGATAGGACATTGTTAATCCGGACAGACTAGCACATGTTATTCTTCTTGAATGGTTCAAGCAGTGGTTCTCATAACTGTGGTTATGGAAGATAATCAAAGCTAACATGTGGATGCTTGTTAGAAGAAAAAGTTCATTGGAGACCTACAAAGAGAATCCTCACATGGATATTAAATCTATGTCAGTGAGGAATATCTTCATAGCGGTTGTGCAAGTATCCTTAGACTTGAGATCATCAAAGTTATCTTAAGTAGCAAGTGGTATACTTTGACTCCATAACTGATTACTTCTAACTGGAAGTGAACATAGTTAGGAGATTGGGTGTATCATGACCTACTTGAAGATAGTTGAGTGATTGACAAAGGATTCATCATCCCAGATTTAACAAGGGAAGTTATCTCGTATGTTTCTATGATTGCCTTGTTCAGAGAATCTCTGGCCACAGTAATATGCCAAGATGGATAGAGATCCATGAAGGGCATTTTGGGAACAACGGTTAAATTAATAGAACATACATAATTAGATTTATATGAGTTGACATAAATCCATATTCAGAATCTAATTGAGATAAGAGTGGTGAAAGGAGTAATTGCACGGTAACTGTTTCTATGGAAGGGTACAGTCAAACCACATGACTTTCCTGACATTTGGGTAGTCATGATGCCTAGCTAAAGGCCAATCATGACTTGTATAATGATGTATCAAAATATCAATAGAGATTGATAAAATATTTTAAAGGAGTTTAAATAATGTGAGTTTTGAATAGAACTCACAATTACATATTATACTGCCAACATGGACAGGAACCCAATAAGTCACACACATATAGAGAAAAGGGTAAAATGGTAAAATGACAAGGATAATAATATTTGATATTATTATGAAGGTAGAGAAGTGAATATGATAATAATTAATTAAAGAGTTTGATTAATTATGATCAAATAAAATTGTCCACGGAACTTTTGAGAAATGTTTTGTAAATTGGACCTAATTGAAATAATGTATTTCATGATTAATTATTATTATCTTATAAGTGTTATAGGACTACTATAAGTGTTATAGGACTGGTACAATAATTAATAAGTCCATTGGAAGAATTATTAAGGGCCAGAGGAATGAAGCAGTTGGCGAAAGTCCTTCTGTAAGGGCCACACGCCAAGTCCAGAACAGAAGGAATTATTGGCCTATTTCATGTACCAAATTAATTTATATATGTTACATAAGTGTTATGGAACTCACATATTTAATTTGGTTGGATTTGGAATCCATTTGGGTATTTAAATCCAATTAGTTGTACAAAGGGCCTAGTTTGTGGGTTTTGTGCATAGTCTTTTATGAAAAGGTTTAAATTGGATTTAATTAAGCGCAAATTATTATAATTAATTCCAGAGGCCCAATTAATAATTCTCCAACAATTTTAAAGAGCCCAATCTCATTAAGGAGTTGGAATTTTAACCTAACTATAAAAGGCCAACTAATGAGGAATTAGGGTTAAGTGATTAAAACAAAAAGAAAGTCTTTTTCTCTAATCTCTCTCTCCTTTTTGCGCCAACTCCAAGCTAGCTTCTTGGAATTTTGGCCAGCCCTAGTTAAACACCAATTTGTTGGTTAAATTTATCCCTCTCTAGTGTGGATTACTCATTGGAGGTGTTCGATTTTGGACACTGTGGTTTGCGACGACCTGGTGCGAAGTAAAATCAATTGTTCAACAAAAATTAAAGGTGATTTTTCTTATTCTCATATAGTTATATTGTGTATTCATGGCAAGATCAGATCTAATGGTTAAAAAAATTTTAAAATTCCGCTCATGTATGTGATGCATGTAACCGTTAAAATCCAACAGGAAATGTGTTGGAGAATGTATGAATGCGATATATGATTGTTTATCAATTGTTATGCCTTTAAGAGGCTGTGGTTATTGTTTATTTTTCAGGGGCCTAATTAAGAATATAGCCGTTATATTGCCAAATTTTCAAAAAATAAATAGTAAAATCGGACAATTATAGGTCAACAACAAAGAGAAATGTTGGAGTAGCAACTTTAAGTATAGAAATATGGTAGTTATGAAAAGGGTTTTAAAAAAAATTTCGGCTATTTGCATAAATCTGTAAGACTGTTATAGTAAGGGTGTTACATAAAAGGTTATAGGACTTACCCAGAAATGACCCAATAACTTGTATCTAGCAACTGTACTAGATCAATTAAGTAATATAGGAAAATAAGATTAAAACCCTTTAATATCGTACCCTAGAGGTTGTGTATTCCAGATTTTATAGCAAATAATGTGTGAAAGAATTCATAAGTTTTGAAGTGATTATAAATTAACTAAATTTAAATTAATGGCTAAACAAATAAATTTAAATTAGACTAAATTAGCTAATTGTAAAACTAAAGACAGAACAAAATTCCACGGATGATAAAAATCAATAATTAAAGCACTTCTACTAAGGGACTATCCACCTTAACTTTTATTAAAATGACTCAATTAAAAGTAATACAAGTAGTTATGGAAAACCAATTCAAAGTCATATATCCTGCTTAGAATATCGTTCTAGGTATTAAACCCTCAAATAATGAACAATCTAATACCTAGCATATCAATCTAGTTATGAAACTCCTAAACTTTGGTTAGATCCTCTTGATAGAAATCTAACTCTAGCCTATTCTTAATTTAGATTCTTAAATTTAAATCAACTCATGAAAAAAAATCACTGCCTCAATTTCAGAGCACAACCATGCATTAACATGAGTGAAATAAGTTAAGAACATGCAAATCATTGATCAAAGATTAAATTAACAATCAACCATCTATTCAATAAATCAAGCTTTAATTCAATAATTACCAAAGATAAGATTCAGCTCAAGAATTAAGAAATAACATGCTTGTATTAAAATTAAGCTTAAATTAGAGTCATTATTGAGGGTTCAAATTTCTCTCAACGAAAGTAAGAAAATTACTCACTGTTTATTATTGAAACAATTGGAAAATTAAAATAAAAAATAATATCCTCATAAAGCTTCAAGCTTCATCTTGGTGTCTTTACAAAATAGCAGCATACAACACCAAACCATAAGAGAATTCCTTAATTCAAACTAGGTCTAAACTATTAAATAAAAATTAACTACCTTAAATCTATTGTTAAACACGTTTAAATACCTTGAAATTAGAGAGTCTAGCCACCACCAAACTTCCTAAAATAGAGAAAACAGACTTTTATCATAACTCTGAACACGTGTCTCAATTGGGTAGGAAATCTACCAAATCAAGTTGATAAATTCTACTTAAATGTGAATAAGTAACTCGAAAGGGTTGAAAATCAATTCAATCGAGATGTTGATCTCCATTTAAACTCCATCAGGCATTTGGTAGGGTTGAAAATCAACCTAACTGAGCTTATTACTACTGGAACTCCATGTACAAAATTGCTCCTTAAGCAACTCGATTGGGTTGATTTTCAATCCTGCCAAGTTAATTCACCAATTTCTTCAACAACTCCCTACAAAACACACAAAATACAATTAAACAAACTTAAAACAAAGAATTAAAAAGCTTAAACATAAAATCAATTAATTCAACACCAAAAAAATCTTAAACACATTAAAAACAAATAAACAATTATAGTTATAATTCAAAGCTATCACCTAGCAGTTCCTAGCCACTTTTTGCTACTTAGGCTAATAGAGGGTAGGCATCAAAGAGGGCATTGTTACCTACTATATCTTAGGCCAGCATATGTCCTTGACCAGTAGACCCTTTGCTGAGATTCTGGACCAACCGATGAAAAAGGATACAGTTTAGCTAGATAGATCCATCATTCCGTATATGAAGGAGGTTGTGGTACACCCAGGAGTTTTATGCTGCTAGAGGAGAGCAAAGTCCTTGATCCTGAGATCGTAACTCTTTAGTACAAACAACGAGTGCTTATGGAAAGGCAGTCTGGGGACTATGAAAGTAGCCAAGATTTGTAGCTTATGGACAATGACTGTAGGCAAAAGTGTAGATTTGAGCCATGTTATATTTGATAATTTTAGGAAATTTTAGAGCCATCCGAGGCAGGAGACAATTGTTAGAGGCCTAGTCATCAAATTATTACTAGCAATGTAACACCCTAATCCACAAGACATGCAAAATCATCCATACCACACAAACCTAGTAAAGATTATGTAGAAATAATAACAATAATACATGCCTTAATTACATGCCACAACATATTCAAATTAAACTTCTAAAATAAGGAGACAAAACATAAATGACCTTCAATATATTATGAAAACCTCAAGGACAACTGTAACCTGCCAGATCTTCTCCTCAAAATGGGTCGAGCCATTACAGCTATCAATAAAAAGCGGAGCTTATCCTGAAACCTAAATGGATAAACAAACCCATGCTAAGCCATAAAGCTTAGTGGGGAAACAAAATTCTATGGACAATTCTTACAAAAATATCATCAATACATTACAACCTTCATAATTAATAAAATCATATTAGTATGCAATAATAATTATTTCCTATTGAGCATACCAAAGGAGTCTTTAACCTTAACAATAAGTACTATTCTTACAATAATCTATCACCTTAGGTAAATTCATTGAGTACCTATAGACTTTTCAAATCACTTGCATTATTAAACCCCTTTTCTTATGAGACTAGTATAATTCATGTCCCTCATAATGCATTAATTATGAATCTAGACCTCATGATTATTAATAGTATGAAACTTCAATCATATGCATTCCATGTTCAAACAAAGTATAAGGGAGTGCATATGCCATGTAACATCTATAAGAGGTACTATTAGGCATAATTACTTAACATATATCACAAAATCTTAAGTATGGAATACATTTATAATTCACAATCCTACTCATAATCATGTATTCCTTAATGCTATCTTAGCATGTCAACTAAATATCATATAACATCATATTATGTCATACACTATCCTTGGCTTATGTCAAAGTTATCAGTATGCACATAAATGTGTAAATATTTATGTATAGAGTAATAGATTTACATATAGTTACATAGTACGGCATTACATATCATGATTACCCAAGATAGTCTAATTATCACATGGATACATTTCATAAATTTCATTTCATTGAAATAATTTATAGCCAAAAGGAATTTAAAATAAAGTAACATAATAGGCCATTCATCATGCTTATATTATATAAGTGAAGAAATCGATACATATATTTCTTTATTTCGAGCACAATTCTTAATCTTTAATATTTAATAGCTTGCCTAAATATTAGTTCAAAAGGTGGATAACAGGAGCAATGGATGCCCAAAGGTATCAAACAATGGATATATAAAGATATCAAATAATGGATATCCGAAGATATCAAATGATGAACCCAAAAGGGCCGAGCTATGGTTCCATTAAAGGAACAAACACTGGACCAAAATGGGATCAACTATGGTAGCTACTACTATATCCCTCTAGGCATGCCTATCTAATCCATAACTGAACTAAGACCTGTAGGCTTTACAATTTTTAAGAACATCTTTGATTCAATATATTCTTCTTTATTCATTACAACATTTGCTTAAAGCTATAATTCATATAAGAATGCATATTATTCTCATCATAAATCAGTCTTGAGCTTTAGGTTCCAGTACATATGAATGCTAGTCATATGATCACATAGTTACATCAACATTCATCTGTATCATAGTAGTTGCATGATTATGCAAACAATAATAAGGTATAATCTTTCATTGATCGATCTTGTCATAATTAACATTATGCATGATGCTAATAAGGCAATATGAAAGTGTAGTTCTTGATACTAAAAGTCTTCATAGGGTTATATGCATGTCCATATATACATATATATAAATAAATGCAACTTGAATCATGGCAACACATGCTTTTCTTACTTAAACTTGTTCACATACTAAGACAGGCTACTTATCATAGCATAATTGCATTAACAATATGATATTGAACTTAAATAACTCATTGATAGTTCTCAATAATACACCTTGTTGCTATCTGCCATGAGTAGCTTCCATACAACATCATAGTTAGTCACATCAATACATAATCACTTGAACAACATTTAAGCATCTATGATCAATATAATAAGAGGAATAAGTTATTTTCATACGAAGGTCAAAACTTGTTCCTATTTAACTCCTTATTTCACTTTTATAGCCTATTAGATCATGGACAACTGATTATATACCCTAACATGATCATATATGCATCAAATCTTCTCACTTGTACTTTGTATGTTATAACATTTTACACCCAAGTAAGTTCATGTAAGATTATTCCATTTCATATGTTAGCACACTACTTGCAGGCAAGTGTTTAATATAATAAGACATAGGGCATGAGCAAACAGACAAATATGTTCCTTTAAATCAAGGCTACTCACTACTCTCCATTATGACTTGAAGCATAATCGAACTTTTATAGTCTCCTAACCAAGCATAAAATGTAATACCCCGTCTATTTAACTTAGACATGCAACATTGCAACTATCATCATATTGTTACTAGGCTATATCATAGTATTTTCATGCCATTGTAAAGACACATCAATGCATAGTGTTTAGGCAAAAAAATTTACCTAGATAGGGTACATACCTTATACCAAACTATATAGGACACATTAAATAGTATATAATTCTAAGGTTACTATATTGCCTCTTACTCTCTTTAGTTCTGTGCCCAGTATGCACCAAAACACATTCTAGCAAAATAATTCATATTAGCATTGCCATATGCAAGTCCCTCTAAATCAGCTTTCAAGTGAACCCCATACCTTAACTCAGTAGGTTTTATTACTCTAAACTTCTTGCTCTCTCTCTCTCTCTATATATATATATATATATATATATGTGTGTGTATATATATATAAATACATACATACATACATACATACATACATACATACATACATACATACATACATATATACATAGGGATTCTCTAATTTAGTGACAATACCATATACAACATATTGGTGGCTTTAGATGAGTCACAACTTAATTCAATCTACTCCCTCTTAAATTAACATTCATGTAATTCTAATTCTGATAATATCTTATCTTGAAGTCATACCTTTCTAGCTATATCTTTCTAAACTTTAGCATTGGGAAGACTTCACAACTTTATTAATTCATCAATAATCAGATAGCATACTAACCACCACTTTAACATACAATCATCATCAACATTACTCATTTGCTAGCTTAATTCACCCTAATTGTATAACTCTCTTTATAAGCGTATAGGCTATCTAATACTGTGTTCATAATTTATGAGTGATTTATTGTTTGGGTGAATGAATATAGATGAGTGAAGGGAGTACAGGTAACCATGCACTCAGAGAGGAAAGGCCATGCTTGGTCGTACACAGTGAAGAACATATGGCCACTTGGCCATAAATGGGAAGAACAAAAGCCATACTTGGCCGTCTACTTCAAGGAATAAAATGCAACTTGGCCATGCAAGAGAAAATAAGGGGTCATAAGTGGCCCTGCAAGGGAAATCAAAAGACTGAGCGGCCGTGTAGGAGAAATCAAAGGGGTATGCACAACCATGCAAGGGAAATCAAAGGAGTATGCATGATCATTCACTAGGAAATCAAAGGTCCTAAGCAGCCGCACAAAGGAGGGAGAGCTATGCGCAGCCATGCAAGGGAAAGAGATACACCATGCATGGTCGTGCACTGGATCTCAGCAAGTATGGTTCAAAAAAAATCCAGATTATGCAGGTCAAGAATGTGAATCCCAGATCTCAACCTAACAACTTACCGTAATGCTCATTAAACCTTTAAATCTATCGAAACTCATTCAAATTGCTAGATTTAACTTTTAATCTCATCAAAGAGGACACACAAACAAGAAGAGAAGGAAGTTCTCGTAATAACTTATGTGAACAGTATAGTAAACCTAATTCCCTTACCTGATATTGAAGCTTTAACTCGTCCTTCAACCCTTAGTGATCCAGATTTTTACTGATGATTTCTTCCTTCTCCTTATAGATAGTGGTAACAACAGGATTTCTTAATCCCTCATATCCATAACTCAAATCAAGGAAAGCAAAGTAGAAAGATCTATAAAAGGGGAGACATTACCTTTAAGATGCTACTCACAAACCCTAAGCTTTCACTTTCTTCAATCTGTAACCAAATAGAGAAGAGAGAGAGAGAGAGCGATTCATCTTCCTTCTCTGCCCTATATCCCATCTCCTCCTTCTTCAGGAAGCTTTAAAAGATTGAGTGGGATAAATATCTCACTAAAGAAATTCCAAAATTACCTTTATACACTTTAACCCTTAAGAACTTGTATTTCTTACATTTTAACCCAAAACTTCCAATTTAAATTAATTGCATCCTTCCTTATAATTTAACTATACTTCATTATATATGCACAACAATTACCAAAGTACCCCTCACGGACTTAACTTTAATAATGCGAAATAATATAATTTTACCTTATTTAACCATAATCCTTATTAATTTACTATAATCCAATTAGGGCCAGGATTGGAGCCACACAAATCTCTCCCCCCTAAAAGAATTTTATCCTCAAAATTCAAATGTATAATCATTATGTTTATTGCTACCAATTCCTCCAACTCGGTTTTAGCTATAAGCAACTATGACTATAACAAACTCATCCATCTATAACATTAGTACCTATCTTGATTTTCATATACTCTTATGCTCATTATATTTTGTATCAGTTTTCCCTTTCAGCTGGGCCAAAAATATGATGTAGTGTTATTCATGTGTTATGAGATGATATAGGATGTTATGCAATGCGTCAATGATTTCATGTATGTAAATGAATACCAATGTGTATTCTCATATACTGTACATATTTTTATCCCATCCTAATACCATGAAATATGTTCAATTGCCCATGCTGATTAGGAAAATTATGTAGAGCTTCTTAATAACCTCAACATCTCGCATTATCATTAATGCCAAAATCAAGTTCTCTCTTAATCATATAAATTTTTCCTTAAGCACCTTAATAATCAATCTAGCTGTACTTATAATTAGACTTAGGCTATACTTTAATCATATAACATTAAGGCATTTAAGCACTTCCAATGTAAGAAGGTGAGAGATACTGGCAATTCCTTTAATATCACCTCACAATCTCTGACCAAAATTTTACTAGTGCTCCAATATATATCAAACATAAGTCAATCATCTCTTGCAATCATCAAAAATTTGTATCCCAAGAATAATAAATATGGCTATTTACTCTAGGCCAATTAATCTAAACTTTAAAGAACAAATTGTTAATTTCTTATTGCCCAGAAAAGACTAAACCAGGATGCTTTGATACCACTAACTGCAACACCCTAATCCACAAGACATAAAAAATCATCAATACCACATAAACCTAACAAAGATTAGGCAGAAATAATAACAATAATACAAGCCTTAATTAAATGCCATAACATAACCAAATTAAACTTCCAAAATAAGGAGACATAACATAAATGGCCTTTAATACATTATGAAAACCTCAAGGACAACTGCAACCTGCTAGATCTTCTCCTCAAAGTGAGTCGAGCCCTTTCAGCTATCAATCCAAAGTGGAGATTATCCTAAAACCTACATGGATAAATAACCCATGCTAAGCTATAAAGCTTAGTGGGGAAACAAAATTCTATGGACAATTCTTACCAATATATCGTCAATACATTATAACCTTCACGATTAATGAAATCATATGAGTCTATAATAATAATTATTTCCCATTAAACATACCAAAGGAGTCTTTAACCTTAACAATAAGTGCTATTTTTACAATAATCTATCACCTTAGATGAATTCATCGAGTTCCTGTAGACTTTTCAAATCACTTGCATTATTAAACCCCTTTTTTATGAGACTAGTATAATTCATGTCCCTCATAATGCATTAATTATGGATCTAGACCTCATGATTATTAATAGTATAAAACTTCAATCATATGAATTCAATGTTCAAACAAAATATAAGGGAGTGCATATGTCATGTAACATCTATAAGAGATACTATTAGGTATAATTACTTCACATATATCATGAAATCTTAAGTATGGAATACATTTATAATTCACAATCCTGCTTATAATCATGTATTCTTTGATGCTATCTTAGCATGTCAACTAAATATCATATAACATCATATTATGTTATACACTGTCGATGGCTTATGTCAAAGTTATCAGTATGTACATAAATGTGTAAATATATATGTATATAGACTAACAAATTTGCATGTAATTACATAGTATGACATTACATATCATGATTACCCGAGACAGTCCAATTATCACATGCATACATTTCATAAATTTCATTTCATTGAAATAATTTATAGCCAAAAGGAATTTAAAATGAAGTAACATAATAGGCCATTCATTATGCTTATATTATATAAGTAAAGAAATCGATACATATATTTCTTTATTTCGAGCACATTTCTTAATCTTTAATAGCCTGCCTAAGTACTAATTCAAAGGATGGATAACGGGAGCAATGGATATCCGAAGATATCAAATAATAGATATCCAAAGATATCAAACAATTGACCCAAAAGGGTATGAGCTATGGCTCCATTAAAAGAATAAACAACAGATCCAAATGGGGTTAACTATTGTAGCTGTGACTGTATCCCTTTAGGCATGCCTATCTAATCCACAAATGAACTAAAACCCGTAGGCTTTACAATTTTTAAGAACATCTTTGATTTAACTTATTCTTCTTTATTCATTACAACATTTGCTTAAAGCCGCAATCCATATAAAAATGCATATTATTCTCATCATAGATCAGTCTTGAGCTTTAGGCTCCAGTACACATGGATGTCAGTCATATGATCACACAGTTGCATCAACATTCATTCATTTGTATCATAGTAGTCACATGATTATGCAAACAATAATAAGGTATAATCTTTCATTGATCTATTTCATCATAATTAACATTATGCATGATGCTAATAAGACAATATGAAAGTGTAGTTCTTGATACTAAAAGTATTCATAGGGTTATATGCATGTCCATATATATATATATAAATGCAACTTGAATCATGGCAATACATGTTTTTATTACGCATACTTTTTCACATATTGAGACAGGCTACTTATCATAGCATAATTTCATTAACAATATGATATTGAACTTACGTAACTCATTGATAGTTCTCAATGACATATCTTGTTGTTGTTTGCCTTGGGTAGCTTCCATACAACATCATAGTCACATCAATACATAATCACTTGAACAACATTTAAACATCTATGATTAATATAATAAGATGAATAAGTTATTTCCATCCTAAGGTCAAAACATTTTTCTATTTAACTCCTTAGTTCACTTTTATAGTCTATTAGATCGTAGACAACTGGTTATATACCCTAACATGATCATATATGCATCAAATCTTCTTATGTGTACTTTGCATCTTATAACATTTTACATCCAAGTAAGTTTATCTAAGATTATTCCATTTCATACGTCAGCACACTACTTGCGAGCATGTGTTTAACATAACAAGACATATGGATGAGCAAACAGACAAGCATGTTCCTTTACATCAAGGCTACTCACTACTCTCTATTATGACTTGAAGCATAACTGAACTTCTATAGCCTCATAACCAAGCATAAAATGTAATACCCCATCTCTTTAAGTTAGACATGCAACATTGCAACTATCATCTTATTGTCTGTAACACCCTAATCTACTAACCATGGATAATCATCAATCATATTCATAAACCTAGTAAAGGTCAAGTAGAAATAATAATTAATAATAATACATACCATAATTACATGCCACAATAAATTAAATCAAACTTATAAATAAGAAGGCCTAACATAATTGCCCATGATACAAAATGAAATCCTTAAAGGCAACTGCAATCCGCCAGATCTTCTCTTTAATGGTTGTCTAACCACTATTGCTATTGATCCACCAGAGCTTATCCTGAAACCTACATGGATAAACAAACCTGTACTAAGCTATAGAGCTTAGTGGGGAACAAAACTCTAAAGACAATCCTCTTACAATTATATATATATATATATATATCATTTCTCAATGGGTATATTGGGGAAGTCCTCGTCTTTAAACAGTAAATGCCCTAATATAATAATCTAGAATATTACTTATCTTATTCCTGAATACTTGGCACTTCCCTATCATCATATAATCTTTTTTTTAGCTTAACTAATATAGTTCATGCACCTTATAGTCCTTTTATTCATGAGTCTAGACATCATAGCTATTAATAGTATAAAACTTTAACTTATTGTCTTAAATCTCATTTTTCACCTATTATAGGCACTCGACGTTAAATTCATAGCATAAGGGCGTACTTAAGTCATATAACATCTACAAGTAATCCTGGCAGGTATGATCACTTCACATATATCATACAATTCTCATATTAGATTCGTAATCTTTATATCCTTAATGTTATCTTAACATGGTAACTTAATTCTCTTACAACATCATTTTAAGTCATGCATTGCACTTGGTTAGATCAATGTTATCATTATGCATACATATTTGTAAATAATTATCTATATATAACAGACTAACAGAGTTGCATGCGATCATAAAAAAACAAGTATTATATGTCATGATTACCAAATAAAGTCCCCATGGCACATGTATGCATTTCATAAAACAAAGTACATAAAACTTAGTGTACATGTTACGGTCCATACAACTTCTAGTACAATATTGTACACTTTAGAGTCCATATATTCAACATGGAATCCCATCGGTGGAGATCAATTAATTCCGACACTTACACGGGAACCTTCCTTAATAATGCAGGACATCTCAATCATGAAATACGAAACATGACATTTCATTTCATAAAAATAGTTTATAACCGAAAGGAATTTAAGACAATCAAAACAATAGGTCATTCATCATGCTTATATTACATAAGTGGGGCATTTAATGCATGTTTTACTTCATCTTGACTACATATTATCATCTTTAATAGCCTGCCTAAGTACTAGTTCAAAGGGTGGATAACGGGAGCAATGGATATCCGAAGGTATCAAACTATGGATATTTGAAGATATAAAACAATGAACCCAAATGGGGTCAAACAATGGTTCCAGCAAGGAACAAGCTATGGATCCAAAAGCACCAAACGATGGTTCCATTCAGAAACAAGACCCAAAAGGGGTCAACTATAGTAGCTGCAACTGTATCCCTCTGGGCATGCCTATTTAATCCATAATTGAACTAAGACCCGCAGGCTTTAATTTACTATTCTAAAGCATATTTTGATTCAACGTATTTTTCTTTACTTAATATAACATCTTTGCTTAATGCCATCATTAATACAAGAATGCACGTTATTCTTGTCATACTTCAATCATTGAGTTTTAGGCTTTAATACACATGGATGCTATCATATGATCATATAATTGCATTAACTTTCATTCATTCATGTCATGATGGTTATAGGTTTATGCAAACAATAATAACATTTAATCTTTCATAATCAACATTGCGCGTGTCCACACACACACACACACACACATATATATATATATATGCAGCTTAAATCATGGCAATACTTGCTTTCATTATGCATGCTTGTTCACATACTGAATTAGACTACTTATCCTAGCATAGTTATTTCTATTATAAGATGTTGGGCTTGTTTAACTCATCAATAGTTCTCAATGGCGTAACTTGTTATTGTTTGCCATGAGTAGCTTCCATACAACATCATAACTCCCATCAACACATAATTACTTTAAACAATGCTCATGCATTTATACTTTATATAAGAATATGAGTAGGTTCTCTTTTTTTATTAATGTCGACACTTGCATAACTTTAAACCTCTTAATTCACTTTTATAGTCTATTAGATCATAGACAAAAAGGTGATCTTTCTTAATATTATGGCATATACACTGATCATCTCATTTGTGCTTTCTATTTTATAACATTTTAACCCGATTAAATTATATAAGATTATTTCATCGCAATCATTAGTACACTACTTGCAGACTTGCGGTTCTCATATTATGTCATAGGGCATGAACTAATAAGTAAGTAGGTTTCCTTATATCAAAGCTCATCATTAATTCCTATTATGACTTAAAGGAAAAGAACATGATTGGCCATTCAATAACTATAGGCCCTACTTGGCCGTGCATGGAGAGGAGAAAGGCCATAAGTGGTCGTGCATGGGAAGTACACTCAATAAAAAAAGGCTACAGAGGCTCAAGATGAGATAGAGAAAAGGATAGAAAAGCTCGATCTTGACTTTCAGAGGCATATTACATGAGTAGAGGGGATGGTCTGGCATAGACTCAATAAGCACGTAGCAAATTTAGTCAAGATACGATAGGAGATGGGATGTCTTGCAAGTTTCCTCGGGTAGTTCCTCGATAGTATTGTCGCTAACCCTATGGGATCCACCGAGCATGCAACGAACCAGTTAGGCCCACCCACTCCCACTACAAAAAAAAAACTGCCAATTAGTGATGGCATTATTTTCCTCGCAAATTTTGCAACGGATTCATGACTGTTTTACAATTCCGTCGTGGGGAGGATATTTTCTATTTTTTGTGATGAAATAGTGACGGAATGAATAAACAGCCGCTAATTATTGGTAGGAAGTATACAAGCCATGTTTTGCGATGGAATTAGCGATAAAAATTTCTGTCACTAAATTTTATAATTTTTATTCATGAAATTAGTTCAAGAAAATTTAACAACAAACATTTTAGTTGCTAATTTTGGAGGGAAAATATAAAGCCTTTTTTACGACGGGTTAGCGACAGAAATTGATCTATCGCTAATAGTAATTTGTTATAGTAAAATAACTAGCGACGAAAATGTTTAGTCACTAATCCGTCGCAAATAAATTAAAAAATATATTTTTTTAATTTCACTCACATGATTTATCTATAGTTTCAAGTAATTTTAATATGGACCATATGAAATAAATATTTTATTTGTAATAGAAAATTATAAATTATTTATAAAATTATCCTTGAATACAAGGATAAAATGATGAAATTTGGTAGGAGCATTTTAGTAATTTCAAAATTTTATTCTACATATAAAAATAATATTTTATCTCACTTACCTCTCTCTGCAATTTCAATTTAATGCGTATATGATTTTAAGCTTAATTTATTATTTAATTTGAATAAAAATTAATTAATTGAATTAACTTCAATTTTTAATAATTGAAATATCTAGTTCTATAATTAAATTATTTTTATTCAAACTTAATTGTAACATCCCACAAATTTGAAATCGTACGAGAGCACACTTAATACAGGTGTACAGTATTTTAATACAGGTGTACAGTATTTTGATACAGGTGTACAGGATTGATTTGTTTGCATAATTTCAAAATTTTAAAGTGATAATTTGAATTTAAAGCAAAAATTTAAGAAATAATGACAAAGTATTTAAAACAAATAAATGTATAATAATTATTAAAATAATTAAAATAATAATAATAAGATTTAAGTTTCTTATTGGATAATAATAATAATAATAATAATAATAATAATAATAATTTAAAAAGACCTTTATATTTATATTCTAAAAGCTTGGAGTCATGAGATATTTATTGGATATATAAAAAAAAATGAAAAGAGATAAAAATTTTGGGACCAAGAGAATTTGTGTGGCCACGAAAGTTTATAAAAGAAAGTAACCTTTAAAAAAAATCTGAAAAGGGACCTAAATAGAGAGAGAGTGGAGTAAGAACGTGAGCGAAAGGAGGGGGCATCGCCATTCTGCCACTGTCACCCTCGATGTCGATCACCAGTGGGGGGGAGCAACCTTCAGTTGAACAACCTTGGTGCCTTCTTTTGGTAGGATAGATCTCATCATTCTTATAGAAGTTTATCGCTATCAGTGGGGATATAACATATGTTAAAATTAATTCGAATTAAAATCATAAAATTTACTTGTAATTAATGAATCTGAGCGTAGGAATCTTGTGACTGAAATTAATGAATCTTGATGACAATAATTGGACCTTGTTGCTCTTATATAATGCATTTAAATAATTTTTATTTTCCTAATTGTTGTGTGTATCATTATAATTGGTGTTTTGATCATTGAATGGTTAAAGCTGGAATGTTATTAACGACAAAAATAGTTACAAGTTAATGGTATGCACCAATTTTCTAGATTTGGAAAAAGCCAAATTTGTGATATCTCCCTATGAAGATAATTCATTTCCTTAATCCTTATCATACACCTTGTATTTGACTAGCAAACCCACAATTCCATACCCCATTCCATACTATTTTGATATCATTTTCCAATCTGCATCATCCCAATTTTCCTGATATAAACATTACACACATGTCAATTATTTGATTGTTATGATTTATAATATATATATATATATTACTTGCATGTCATTGTATTATTATACTATTCACACGGTGTATACAAAAATCCATTAGTTAAATTTAAATAAAAGGATAATGTTGTAAATCTAACCTTTAAAGAATTAAAAGAGATAGTAAGAGTTATTTTTATTTTCCTATCATGATTATAAAGGATTTAAAAATATTAAAAGTTATATATTTTAATTTGTACCAATTTGCAGGAAGAACTATCCAAGCTGATTGAAGAAGTCAACCAATTAAGGATATTGCTTTGAATTTCTATATTCTACTTTTCTGGATTTTAAAGTTAGATGTACTTGGTGATAGGGTCCATCCTAATTTTCAAATATATTTATATTATATTCTTTCCTTGCCTCAAGCCAGGTCATTTGATGATGAGAAGTAGTACTGCCAACTTGATTAGGCATTTACTATTAATATGAAATCATGATTTCATGTTTTCTTGTATGTTAGAAAATTGGAGAATTTTATATTAGTATGCAGGGGCATCATCATGCTATCCTGCTTTGTTGGACTGTTAAATGCTCTATGGGATTCTAGATTTTTTTAGGACTAGGTTTATTTTTGGTCTAGAATTTTATAGGTTTAGATTTTAACTGCAGTTTTATATTAGTATGCAGGGGCATTACCTTGAATTCAAACTTTTACCATATTCTCTTGTTGAGTTGTTCTTAACTGTTTAATTCTTTTCTGGTTACATGTTGGATGATGAATACTTATGGATTTAAACAGTGTTATGAGTTGACACTCAGGATTTGTTTCTTGCAAATAACTTGAAGAAGTTTTAGCCTTTTAGGGAGATTGAACTGAATTTGTTCTTTTCTATCTTGAATTATGTCAGGTTAGAGTTTAACTGACTTGACAAATTTAGTGTATGTTTTGACTCGAAGTAGTGTTTCTTTTGGTTTCTTTTAGTACAAATGAGATGTTTCTTCATGCTATTTGCTCTGATATTAATTACGGCTTTTTTAAATTTTGTACAACAAATTTTTTTCTGTTTTATAAAATAAAGAATAGAGAGAGATCTTGTTGGGGCTATTAGCATCTAGTTTGGGCTTCTGTTTAGATCAGCGGGAAGATAAAATGATTGGACCAGTGGGAAAAGTTGATAATCGACACTCCTTAACAAACCGGTAAGTAAGTTTTTTGTATACATGAGATAAGAAAGTAGTTAACAGCTTACATAAGAAACTATTATTAATATATTATGGAAATATATAAAAGAAAAATTGCTTTAGTTACATGATAAACCATTAGTTATTTCTATACAATGCAGCATATAGTTACATGATAAACCAGTGGTTTTATTGTTTAAATACCTATGGAAGTTTTTAGTATTTAAAGGTGCTTAATATTCAAGTCTTGAAACCTTTGATTAAAAGAGAAAGGATCCGTACAATCCCATTTCAACCTGGTGGGTATATAAAGCTTATTTTTAATATTGCAATATTTGATTGCTAATTTTTTTTAAATGAAAGTATTTGGTCTAGCAAATTCGAAGTTGACAATAATGTATGATAAATGAATTAAATAAATATAATTTGTGCATGTTCATACAAAACAAGTATTCATACGTTTGTTGAGCATTAGTTTTGGCATATGCCAATTATACTTTGTTATGGGAGCATGCATGACACAACAATTGATCTTTGACACTTAGAAAATTAGGCCTTTATCTAGCTTTTCTTATGGTGGGAGTTATAGTGGAATATCAAGGTCTTGATTTGCTTTTAATAAATGATTTTGTAGATAAAAGAAAGTAATGGCCATTTACTTGAAAGAGCAAGATATTTAAGTCTACACGTTTTTATGGGAACTGGGAATTATGAGGGATTGAAGACAAGGCAGAATTTGGGTGCTGAAAATGCAGTTTTCTCACTTGGAGATTCAACAACCAGTTGTTGATCAGCCTAATACTACTACTGATGGATCTGGATATGATGATGTTGCCCCTTCAACTGCACAAGATGATCATCCACATAATGATTCTCCATCTGCTCATGGTGGTGGTTATGCTTGCTAGTGATATTAGCAACACTTTATGTTTGATCATTATTTTATTTAGGTGATACTGTTGTCACTAATTAGTATGATAATATTACTATTTTATTGTTTCATGAGAGATTGTTTGAGGATAATATTATGTAATGTTTCAAATAATTATATATATATATATATATATATATATGTATATTTTGAAATATATTTTGATTTGGAATAAATATATATTTATATGTGTGAGATCATTATTATGTACATGATTAAAATAAATAAATAGTGATCATTGTATACAGGATTAAAATTTTAAAATACAGCAAAAAAAATCAATTATGCAATAATTTAGCGACAGATTTGCAATAAAAAATTGTCGCTAATGTGTAATAGATATAATTTAAGAAATAATTAGTTACTAATATTTCGTCGCTAATTTTTACAGTAAATTTATAATTAGCAACGAAAAATGTAGTCGCTAAAGATTATTATATAATTCGGCGACTAATTAGGAATATAAATTAACAACGAAAAAAAATTAGTTTCGTCGCAAAATTATCGACTAATTTTAAATTTCGTCGCTAATTTATTCGCGACTGGCCTTTTACTGACTGTTCGTTGCGGTGTCGCTAATTTAATTTAGAAACAAAATTCTAGTAACTAGCGACGAAATTTTTCGTCTCTAATTAGTAGTTTTTTTGTAACATCCTCCATCATCTTCTGGGCACATATCGAGCTTATCCGTCTATAGGCACTGCTTCTGCTCACCTCCAAAGGGCCCTACAGACTACAGCCTAGATTGAGGCCCACCAACCCACCATTTTAGGAAGACATTTATGTAACGGCCTCAATACCGGATTAGCCGTTAACATTTTCTGACAGTGAATAGTATTTTTCGGACTAAAAAGTACATTCAAAAGTCAAAAATATTTTATTGGATCATCGAAAAGTATTTGTCACAGTGAGTTCAGGGTTGAAATTTGAAGTGAAATCGAGATCAAATTAACCTCAAAAAGTAAAAAATAAGAAAAAGGTAGCGAGTCAATTTTCTTGATAGGGAATGAGATTTTATTTTGCATAAATTTTTAAAAATAGCAAATAAACTCCAAAAATTACCAGATTTTGCAAATTTTCATGAATTTTTATGTGAAATATTTTGTTGATGAGATATAAATTTTTCGGGGATACTGCCAGTTGTTGAATTGGACTAATAAGTTTAAATCAAACCGATAACGGACTTCAGTTGAACCAAAAATTTGTGTACTATCTATTTTTGAGGTGATAAGAAAGATTGAATCATTATTAGGCTGATTTAAAGGTGGGAAGAGAGAATTTTAATTGGATTTTAAATGGCTTAAAATGGGCCTTAATTTTAAATTGGGCTAAGCCCATTTATTAAGCCCACTTTTAGGTCCATTAAGGGAGTATAAATAGCTGAAAAATTTTGAGAATAACCCAGAAATTTCAAGCTCTCCCTTCTCCTCTTGGAATGGCCGAATATGGCTTCCCTTTGTTCTCTCTATAATTTTCTTTCAATCCACTTCAAATCACTGCTAAATCACAGTATAAGAAATAGAATTCAATCCCTCTAGTTTATGTTTTTGGCCTCTAACCTTTGATTAAAGCAAATGAAGTAAAAAAAAATCAAGGAATAAATGTTTAAGAGCCAAAGTGAGGTAAGAAATTTTTATGGTTTTGAATTTGATTAAAGATGCCTATAGGTAGATTTAAGTGTCTAGATATCATTTTTGAGGTTAAATGGGGCTAAAAATGTTGTTACCTTGATGTTTTCCTTGGTGAAGATTTTGGCCCCTTAATGAAGAAATTGAAGATGGATGAAATTATGTGGTTCAAGGCAAAGGAAAGGAAACTCTAGGAAGGTTAAGCATGGAAAAATTGTAAATGGCTAGAAAATCTTTTTATTTTCCATTTATTTGCACTAATTTCCTTCATGTAATTAAAGAGAAATTTGTTAAATTATTTAAATTATTGAATTTAATGTGAGGAAAATAAAATTTAACTATGTAGGATGTTAATTGAATGCTTAGAATAAAGGAAAAAAAATTAAGGATGATTAAGTGTAATGGCCGAATTTTTGTTTAAGGAAAATAAATTGATTTATGCATGAAATTAATATATATTAGCCCAAACTAACCATAAAAATTATAATTAATATCCATAAATTTTTAAAAGATTTATAGAATTAATTTGTGAATTTTAAAATTTAGTAATTGTGTATTTAAGAAGAAAATTGATGAATTTTAATGAAATAATTCATAAAATAAGTGAAAAATGGTAGTAAATGTGCAATAATGCATCCATATTTTTTTCAGGAATTTATAGAAATTATATGAATATTTTAGAATATTTGTTGAATGGTGTAACTAATAAAAATAGTAAAATTATGTTAATTATATCATAAAATGATGATAAGCCTAAAATTAATTGTCCATAAATTTTTAGAGAATTTATAAAAATTATTTGAATATTTTGAGAAGAATTATTGAATTATGTAACTAATAAGAATAATGAATTATAGTGAAATAATTCATAAAATGTGTGAAATTGATAGAAATTGTAAAATAATGTGCATATGAATTTTTGTAAAATTTATATGAATTTCTAGAATATTTATGAAATAAGACATTACATATGTTTAATTAAAAATATTGAATTATTGAGAAATAATTCAATAAACAAGTACAAGATGATAAATTAATGTGAAGTAAATTACTTCCGTATAAAAAAAATGAAAAAGCCAATTAATGTATTTTCTGAAAATAAAATAATGAATTATATCAATATAATTCATAATTTTTCAAAAAGTTATAAAATAAACGATTAGCAAATTTATCAAAATAAATTAGTCCATAAAAAATATTAAATAAGTGAATTATTATAAAATAATTCACCAATCAATAAAAATGATATATCCGAACAACTAAACTTTTCGGACAAAAAAAGTGAGGAAGATTATTAAAAATCCAATTATTGAATTATTAAGAAGTAATTCATAAAGTTTTAAAGAAAAAGAAGAAATAGTAAATTATAACTATATAAGTCACCAAGTGTACAAAAGTATGACAAGAATAATTGGCAAAAAAAAGTAATTATAAAAGCTAAAAGTCTAAAAAGTATTAAATGTTCAAAGTGAATTATTATAGAATAATTCACAAAAAGTGATCGAAAAGACAAAGTAATTGCAAAGAGAAAGTAAAAGAAAGGAAAAAAAATTATTGTTTAGTCAATGGCACTAAAAAGAGTGCTGATGACAAAAATATATTGATTAAGAAAAAAAAAGAAAAAAATTAAAGATTTTTAAATGTTTAAAAATAATCTCGACTATAATCAATTTTCTTGCCCTTAGCAATAGTCAGGTAATGATATTCTTGTTCAGGATATAATTGGATAGCCATAGGGATATCCTATACCACGGTGCAGGTCATGGCGACTTGCTTTGCTATGGGTAGAATCTTTGATCTCCATAGCTTCAGTGTTAACACGAAAGTGAAAGTATTAGTGATGTGCTTTTTGATAAATGATCCCCTTGGGGATCATTTTTCTATCAATTAAGCCTTTGAGTTCATATCTTGCATATCCTTTTTTAGAGTCCTGTCATATTGTACTAGGACGCATTGAAGTGAATAAGTCAGAATTGTCAAAATAAATTAAATGTAAAGGTTATAAACGAAAAATGATTTGATTAAAAGAAAATGAAAAGTTTGGGATAAAACTGTAATTTTTTCCAAAAAAAAATAAAATAAAGTAAAATTTGTAATTAATAAGTAAAAATGAAAAGGAAATGTTTTATAAGAATAAAATGATAAATAAAGATTAAAATAAGCCTTTGTAAAGAAAAATGGCTTAAAATAAATTTTTACATGGAAAAGATAAATAAAAATTAATTGGTACTTTATGTACAAATTATTATTTTGAAAAATGAAAAGTTTAAAAAATAGTACTAATGTTAAATTTAAAGTCAAAATGACAATATTGTAGATAAATGTAAAAATATGACCAAGTAATGGAATTCTGAAAGTAAAAGTTAAATGAAAAGTAACATGATTAAAGGAAAAAAAATAGTTGCTCAGTTAAAAATAAAAAGAATAATAATTAGGAAATAAGTGTGTAAAAAGGTCCATTTCTAAAAAGAGAAGAAATAAAGATTTGTATGCAAAGGGTCCAAAATAATTATATCACTTTGCATTAAAGAGTAAAAGCCTTGGAAATTGCAATAGGATAATTAGTCAAATGATAAAAGTGAATTAAAAAAATAAATAATGAAAATTATATTTGTATTATATAATGGAGCAATGAACAGAAAAATTGCCAATAAAGACTCAAGAACCAATGTAACTTGTTAAATGAAATGATAACTGCATAAAAGTGATTGAATGTATATGACAAAAGTTAAATAAAAGTAAAAGTCAGTCCAAAATCGATTTACATAAGAAAGTGTGTAAACCAATTGCAAGATTTAAAATCAAAGCAAAAAGATTACCAAAATGTTGGTAAATAATGAAAATAGTGTTAACAAAATTAAAAGCAAATTTTTGATAAAATAAGGATAAAAGTTGCATAATCTACGTAATTATGCTTTAATTGGGAAATTCTAGATTTAGTAGTTACCACTGAGCATGTTTAGTGCTCATCACATAGTGTTTACTGCGTGCAGGTTCTGAAATATTGCGAGAGCTTGGTACACAATGGAGCAAGATTTGAAGAGAAGGAATACTTCTTAGTTAAGTTGTATTATGGCATATATTTATGTATTAAATTAAGGTAAAGATTTTGATCTATACTTTGACTAATATTATTATGTTTGTATAAATATGATTGTCAGCCAGTGAATGATAGAATGATAAATATTGTTATTTGTTATGATTATTGAGCCTCTATGAGGCTATGTGATTGTTTGATTTTCAAGAGGCTAGTAAGTTCTAGTTGTTGTACTGTTAAAATTTTGTAAAATGAATAGTAATTTAAATGTTTCATCAACTAGTTAAGGTATAAGATTGGATCGATATCGTTTGGCAATGAAGAAAAAAAATTTACAGTTTACTGCTGAATTTCGTATCAAAAAATTGTTCCGTTAAGGGTGTTACATTTAGTGGTATTAGAGCAAAAATTTAAGCGGTTCTAAGATTGAAGTGGGATAAGGTTAAGTGATAGGTTTGTCTGTATATACATGTCAATTATAAGTGGATAAGCGTTAAGGAGTTTGACATGTACTTGCTCCCTTATCTATTTTAAAGTGAAGAGTTAACATTTGACTGAGATTGCCAAGTGTGAAAGTAATTATAAAAGCTAAAAGGCTGAAAAGTATTAAATGTTCAATGTAAATTATTGTAGAATAATTCACAAAAATTGATCGAAAAGATAAAGTGATTGCAAAGAGAAAGTAAAAGAAAGGAAAAAAAATTATTGTTTAGTCAATAGCACTAAAAAGAGTGCTAATAACAAAAAATATACTGTATTAAGAAAAAAAAAAGAAAGAAATTAAAGATTTTTAAATGTTTAAAAATAATCTCGAATATAATTAATTTTTTTACCCTTAGCAATAGTCAGATAATGATATTTTTATTTAAGATATAATTGGCTAGCCATAGGGACATCCTATACCGCGGTACAGGTCATGGTGACTTGTTCTGCTATGGGTAAGATCTATGGTCTCCATAACTTCAATGTTAAAGTGAAAGTAAAAATGTTAGTGATGTGCTTTTTGAAAAATGGTCCATTGGGTATCATTTCTTTATCAGTGGGACATTTGGATCTATGTCGCGCATATCTTTTCTGAGAGTCCTGTCATGTTGCACTAGGATGCATTGAAACAAATAAGTCAGATTAAAATAAAATAAAATAGAATTTGTAATAAATAAGTAAAAATAAAAAGAAAATATTTTATAAGAATAAAATGATAAATAAAGATTAAAATAAGCCATTGTAAAGAAAAATGGCTTAAAATGAATTTTTACATGGGAAAAGATAAATAAAAATTAATAGGTATTTTGTGTATCAATTATTATTTTAAAAAATAAAAAGTTTGAAAAATAGTACTAAAGATATATTTAAAGTCAAAATGACAATATTATAAATAAATGTAAAAATATGACTAAGTAATGGAATTTTGAAAGTAAAAGTTAAATGAAAAGTAATATGATTAAAGGAAGAAAAAAAACAGTTGCTTAGTTAAAAATAAAAAGAGTAATAATTAGGAAATAAGTGGGTAAAAAGGCCCATTTTTAAAAAGAGAAGAAATAAAGATTTGTATACAAAGGGTCCAAAATAATTATATCACTTTGCATTAAAGAGTAAAAGCCTTGAAAATTGTAATAGGATAATTAGTCAAATGATAAAAGTGAATTAAAAGAATAAATAATGAAAATTGTATTTGTATTATATAATGGAACAATGAACAGAAAAATTGCCATTAAAGACTCGAGTACCAATGTGACTCGTTAAATAAAATAATAATTGATGGCATGTAATTAGAATGGAGAATTGAGATTATGTGAGTATGGATGATGGGTATGAATTTGTAGTATTAATATGATACAGGCCAGAAAATGAAGAAAAGAATGAATGAATGGATAAATGATAGATCTGTATATTGTTGTGCCTTTGAGAAATTATGTATTGTTTGCTTTTTAGGGGGTTAGTTGAATTTACAGCCGTCGAAATTTTATTAAGTAAATAGTAAATTAGATAATTATAGGTCAGTCGGCAATCCACTTAAGATTTATTAAATGCACTTTAGGAAGTTAAAGGAAAGGACATTAAGATGATGGAAATTAATTGGTAAAAAAAATTGGCATATGGTTGGTTGGAATGGTATTAGTTATACAGTTGTGTTAAGGGTGTTACAGTGTCTTACTCTTTCAACTTTCTCATTAGTTGCAGTACAGCAGGTAAATACAACTTTCTTTAATCAGATGATAAATAAAATTAATGTCAGCTGAAATTGTATTTAATGTTTGCAATTTGATTTTCTTTCAGGTATATTTTTCTTGTGCTCCGAATTCTCGCTGTTGAGTATTCTATACGTGGCCAAGTTTGTGCCCAAAATGAAAGGAAAAACCCTGGAGGAAATTCAGGAATGTATCAATTCATAGAAAGGAAGAATGTTAAAATAGCTGAAGAGAATATTTTCTGGTAAGCCTTAGAAGTTTCAATAGAACGACGAGAGGTTCAATCTTTACACTCCAAGAAGCTGCAGTTACAAACAATCTGCATTTTGCAGCAATTCTCTTTCCATTAGAATTTTGGGGTTTGAAAGAAGCTACAGGGTCAGGTTTTTGATATTGTAACACCATATGTAAGTACTAGTCATAGTTCGTGTAGAAGCAAGTGATGGAATTGTAACCTTCACCCAATCAGTGAAGAGGGAAATTTCCAATCTTTGAAGTTTTAACCCGTTCTCATCTTATTTAAACTATACTTTAATACCCGTCAATGACGTACAGAATCTGCAACCTTTCATAATACTATCAACATAAAATACTGCAAGTAAGAAAGCATACAACATAACAGCGGCGTGCAAATGATCGGTTCGATTTAATTTTGAACTAAACCGAAAAAATTAAAAATTAAAGTTAACACAATATGAGAATCGAATCAAAAATCGAATGGATTTAAATAATTTCGACCGGTTTAATTCGATTCAATTTGTTCTCACCATCCGAGATACAATTATTAAAGATGGATTACACCACCTCGATTTGTACCATATTTTTTATTTTTGTTTCAAAACTTTGTTTATTTTCTTTTTATTTTTCTTATATTGTGTTTAATTTATAAATTATTCCTTATATATTTATTTAATTTTATCTTATTAATTGCAATTTAAAATTTCATACTATGTTATTAATATTGATTTTTATAGTTTCAATAATATTTATTTATTTATTCTCTATTTGGAATGGATATAATAAAAAAAACTTATAAAAAAGTATTTGTTTTTTAGTTATAAATTATTTACTGTACTCTTATTTAATTTTTTTAATGTGTGTGAATAATTAGTGAATAAAAATTATGGTCCGGATAAAATATAATTTAAAAATAAAAAAAAAAATCCAAATCCTTGAAATAATTGAATGAATTAGTTTGCAGTTAGGATCCCTCCCATATTTGTCCAGCTTAGCTATTAGAGCTGGTGGTTCTCCTTATCACAACTTTGACAAAATGATTGCTCTTTTCACAATAAGAAAATCCTGTGAATTAGAATTTTTGAAGCTACAAATCACAAACAATAAACCTCTTTAAACTTAAACAAAATATTTATAAGATAGATTCACCAATATCCTAGAATATTCATTTTAAATGAGATCTTTAATGGAAAATAAGGTGTTAAATTGTAAGTTTTTAAATTGAAAATTAAATTAAAATACTACTTTGTAATTAGAAAAGAAAAAGAAAAAGTCCAAACTTGACCTTATTACCCTTGGTTCCAAACTGTCTCCTAACTTATAATTCCTTTTCTTTTTTTTTTTCTTTTTTCTCCAGAAGTGAGCAATGAGAGTAGAGCCAAACAATAAAATTAGGATCTCAAAATATATATTCCTGTAATATATCTAATCTTGTCTTTGTCGACAAAAGTGTTGATTCCACTCCGACATAAAGCAGCATAGAGGTGACCGGTGAAGCCTTTTCTTATGTCCTTTGCCTCTGAAACTCAAGAACACGTCGTATCTCCACTGTGAAGCGGAGGTTGAAGCCTTGGATCTAATTGTGGAACATATTGATATGTTTTGTTTTGGCTATGCGAGATTGATGGATCAGTCGTCCACTGCAACTTCAAATCTCTTATGCCTTATCCCGAAAGTAGAAGTGCCTAAGAACCTTCCAGGTCTCTTTCTGTCACCCTTGTGGACAGAGCAGTCAAAGTGTATTTCCAGGATTTACAGCTTCAGTCCTGCCGTATTGTTTCGGAAGGCAAAGAAGTTGAGGATTAATGAGAAACAGAAAAAGAAAGTGTTGCGGTGGTAGGTGAAACAAAAATAGAAGCAACCAGATACATGCCCATAAACAACACAGAATGTATGACTGTTGCAGTGGTAAGTAGCACAAATTGGAAAAAAGAAAAAAAAATGTAACTTGCAACTAACCTTCCACAGCTTCTGGACCTTGATGATTAATTATCAAATAACTCAGAAAATATTATTACCTTAATTCCATTTGTTAGGCTGCTAAGCACCATATTAACGTACTGGGTTCTTTCAGCTTAGGCAGCATCTGGGTAATTTGTATTGTAGCTGAAATAATCATTACCTCCATGACTAAACAAGAAGAACACAGATCTCGCCCGTCTTCTTAACTTCTGCTTAGCCTATTTTTTTCACCAACCAACCACATTGTTGAAATTGCTTATTTACATTATAAGATTCACCTGAAAAAATTCGAATCGTTATTCTTTATCTAATTATTCATCTATCAATTGTCCTTTATAACCCTACGCCAACTATAGCAAATAAGTATCGGCGACAGTGGCAATAGCAAAAAACGAAGATAAAAGTATAATAGATAATGTTATTAAAATCGGATCGGATAAAAAACCAACGAGGCTGGAATTTGTGGTTAAACCAAATTTTTCTATTTTTAAAATATTATCAATTATTATAATTTTATAAATATTATTGTATAAAAACTAAAAAATATATTCATCAAACATTAATATATATCATAAATATCCTAATAATAATTTCAATTTTATTATTACAAGTGATTAATTATGTATTTTTGAATATCATATGTTAGAAACATAAAAATATAATCATATCATGAAAAAAATTTCTTATTTAGATGGAGTACTAATGAAGCAAATACAGAAAATATTAACCTTGTATATATGATTATAATTATATTTAATTAAAATATATATATATATATATATATATATATATATATATATATATATATATATATATATATATATATATATATATATATATATATTAAATTTTTATTATTTATTTATTTGAAAATTTTAATATTTTAAATTCTAAAGATGTCACTTAATAATTTAATATATTTATTATCTATTTGGTTCATTGTAATATATATATATGGGGTGAAAATATACAAAAAAAAATTATGATTTTTTATAATTTTTAGCTAAAAATTTGATTTTATCTAGTTCGCCAATTTTTTGGTTCAACCTAATTTTTTTCAGTTCAATTCAATTTTTTTATCAATTCTTATTTTAAATCATTAAATCAACTGTTGGTCTGCTGGTTCACGATTAAACTAGTTTAACTGGTCAGTTCGGTCCGATTTTAATAATCTTGGTAATAGAAAATAAGAAGGCAAAAGACATTTTAATAAAAGCATTTATGAAAGTGAGAAAGAAAATAAGGACAAACGTGAAATTCTTTTACTTTTTTATGACATTTGTGTAGAAAGCTCCTTTTTTTTTTCAATTTTTCTTCAAAGCATTAAATCAATCATTGGTCTGCTAGTTCACAATTAAATTAGTTCAACCGATGGGTCCAGTCCTTTTATTGCTCCTCAAGGATGTTGCTGCCAAAGGGTCATTTCATTTCCACCTCTCTTAAATCCGCAACAGAATTCGCTTCACCATCTTCAAGAAAGTGACAATGGGTAGGATTTGTCGCTTTGTTGAGGCTAAAGGTGTTTGTTGCAAGCTGGGAGAATGATTTTCTCTTACAGTGTGTTCTCAGTGATTTTTATCATAATTATCTCAGGTTAATAACTAATAGTCAATCCCCACAAATGGCGCCAGTTGATAGAAGAAACATACCGCATATCTTGCGAGACAATAAAGACTAGGTCAAAAAGCCAGAGCAAGAGGGATGGTCACCTGCATCAACGCTTTAATTGTTTGAATTAGTCCAAAATCTTTTCCCATCAACTATATATAGAATTGGGTTGGTGGATAATACTTGACATGGTGGCATATCCCTCTACAATGGTAAATGGGTCCTTGTATTAAATGGCGGCATGAAATTTGTCATAACTTCCTCAAAAAGTATTTCTCACTTGTTGAATAATTACAAATTTTAAGGATACCAGATTTGCACACCGCAATACGTAAAACCTGCCGATATTTACTATTTCCGTTCCATATGATCACAAATTATAAGCATAATAGATTTGCACACCGCACTGCAACAAACATGCTCAAATTCGTTGTAAGTTTTGCTATACTACTCAATCTGAGCAAGAAATTGTGCCATTACAGTAGCTCTTTAAAATTAAAAATAAAAGCATCGCCCCGAATGAAAGTATGAACCAGCATAAACAGGAATTTCCTGCTATATAGGTCAAATTAAGGTTCTATTTATTTATTTTTTAAACAGAGGTCAGTTTAAGGTTTAATGATCTAAGTGTTAAAAAATAAATAAATAAACAAAAACGTTCAAGAACTAAAATTTTCATTCGTTCAAGAACCCGTTTATACATGTTTTCAAGTCAAGCTCACTGTGAAAGTTCCACAGTCCAATATATGCTTAAAAAAAAAAAAAATCCAGCAGCAAACAACATTTAATTCTGAAGCTTTGCTAGAGAAAACCTTTCCTACCGTCCTTCCCTATTTAAGATACTTTTCATTTTTTAACCGACAGATCAGCAATAAAAGTAACATCTAAAATATCATCTAATGATCAAAAAGTGGGAAGCATTGTAAACTAGGATGTATGCTAAAGAAATCTCACTATTGATTGAAGCATACACATCAATCTTAATCTATAGTCACAAGAGTTAGTCAGGCAAAATTAGTTTCAGTCCCTATGTTAAGTTACAAGGTCCTAATTCATCAGCTCTAATTTTTAAAAGTTATAAAGTCTCCCTATAAGCCTGGCACGCTTTTGAAAGTAAGAAATAATAATAATAATTATTATTATTATAATAATAAAAGTCAGAAAATCCGACAACATTTTCCTAGATTGGATCTTGCAAAGTAACTCTTAGTAGCTGGGTTCCTTGCAAACTTATAGATTGAAGAAAAGGCTCATTCAGAACTATACATAACACACAAAGGGTAAGCAACAATAACCAAAGCTAATATTGTCAACTTCGCTGCTTGAAAGCATTTTAAGCAAGCAGAGATTTCAAGCTTGCACTTCAAGAACTTAGAGGATTTTAGCTGCGATAAATACACTTGGCACTTTTTGGAAGTTCAAACAATAATATACACACAGAAGACATAAAATATGGCCATAGTATTTGCAATTTACCAAGTTCAGACTGCATAGCAATATCGAATGGGGTTCTTCCAAATGTTCTACCCCAAGATAATGAAATGGCATTATAGATGTTCTGAATTCTGGCAAAATATACATTCAAAATAATTATACTCATATATACTCATCCAGTACGAGGCAGAACTCTTCCCGTATGCCTTCAGAAAGTTTTAAGGCTATAAACAAAATTCAATACTAATGCATCTCTCTTCCCTCTCCCACAGGCCTCATTACACTCCTCTTACTTTTGAGAGTTACTTCCTAGGCGTAGTTAGCCCTTTCTATGGTTCCAAGTTCAACTAGGACCTAAAATCACCAAAGCTCAAAAACAAGGGACGATTATTACGATGTATCCACAGAACATAAAATTACTTTGGAAGAAGAAGAAAAGAAAAGAAAAGCAACAAAACTCTTGCATAAACATGTAATTACACATAATAAGACCGTCCAGATACTTCCTAGTTCCTAACAACTGACAATGTGTGCACAAATAAACCATATGTAATTAACAAGTAGAAGGAATGATCAGTTAACATCAACATAACCATGATCATCAGAAATAAATACAGTAGAATTAGACATATTAAAATAACCATAATTATACAGAAGAAGAAACAATGTACTAGACAAATAAACATTACAGAGCAATTAAAAAGCATAGAATTCTTGATAATACGACATCAGAACGCAATCATTACCTATTGAATGATAATCCACACGACATGATAGACATCACGAGAGATAAAAGTCGATAGGACCCTAAACGGCAAAGCGTTTGCTGGTAATATATGCAAAAAAAAAAAAAAAGAAAAAGAAAAAGTAAATCTCTTCATACCACCTCTTTAACCTGTTTAGGCACAGAATCAGCCTCAGGAATCTTCACATAACCCACACTTTTTGGGTTAACATCAACATCTTCATCTTCATCATCGCCGTCGAAATCATCATACCGGTAATCGTAGCGTGTAGAGAAGAGAGACCACACCAAGTACATGGTCGCCGCCGTAAGAGCACCGCAGCCGACACCAAAAAGCAAAGCCACTACGACGCTAAGAATATCCTTGGTACGATCACGGAGAGAGCTCACGTCATAGGAGGATAACCCGAAAGGCAGGAGAGGCGACTCCTGGCGGCGTTGTACCTCTCGAGGCTGAGAATCACCGTCAACGACGGGGAAAATTCGGCGATCGAGGAAGATCTCGGAGGAGGAAGAGGAGGAGGTGCGTTCTTGGCTGATTTCAGTGACGATTGTGACATAGCCGGAAGAGGAAGGGTTGTTAGAGTTGGGGTTAGGGTAAATTGGCTTAATGGAGAAGGTGTAAGAGGAGATGAGAAGGGTTTTGCAGGGCCTAGCGGCGGCTAAGGAGATGGAGAAGGCGGCGATTATGGCGAAGAAAAGGGAGAGAAGGAGAAACTTCGAATTAGATGATGCCATTGCCATGGAGAAGAAATCCAGAGGAGAAAAACGTCTCTGATCGAATTCAGATGAAATTAATAAGAAATAACAGCGTGGACTTTGTTACTCACGCTAGTATTTATATACAAAGCAGCCCCATAAGGATTTGCTCATTTATAAAACTTTAAGGTCCCGTTAGGTTAGATTAATGGTAATCCGTAATTCATTATTATACTGTAAATTATAGTATTATATGTTACTATATAATTTTAATGATATAATATTTAAAAAAATTATATAATTATATGTGATTTTATAATATTTTTTATTATATTCAATTATATGATATTATACAATTTTATTATAAAAATAAAGTAATTATCCTCCAATTTAAAAAATGTAAATATTTTCATAATTATAAATATTTTAAAATAATAATCTTAATATTATCAAAAGTAATATCAATATTTCTAGAATAATAAATTTAATATTTATTTAATAAATATTAACTTAAAAATTTAATAATTAATTTAAATACATTCGAGATTGAGAATATGAAGATTGAATTGGCAAAAAAAAAAATATCTTGCAGTGTTTCAAGGGGATAGTTAACAAACTCAAGAACTTGATTCAGAAAGCACTAGAAAGAGAAAGAGCAGGAAAAATAATTCTTCCGTTATAATTTTTCATACATCTAAAAGAAGAATACAATATGTTTTTTTATACTAAAACAGCAAACTGTTTACACTAAAATAACAGAACTAATAAAATAGCAAATCTTTTATACTAAAACAACGAGTTGTTTATACTAAAACAATAAATCTAACAAAACTAATAAAACAGCTAGTTGTTTATACTAAAACAAACTTCCTGACTGCAAGAACAGAAATATGATCCAAGCATGAGAAGGAAAAAAAAAACGACAGCAACCAAGAACTTAGCCTGGCAAATCGGGGAAGGAGCCCAAAAACTCAAGGTGCCGCAAATTAAAAATTTCAATAGCAAATAGCAGGACCTCAGTTCATGATTTAACAATGCAACTAATAAACATAATAATAATAATAATAATAAAAGAAAAAGAAGAACCTGAGAGTGAACGAATGAACGGAATGGATAAATGAATGAAATGAAGTAAGGTAGAAGAAGTAATAGAGTAATGAAAATTTATTAGAGTTAGATGGGTAGTTATATAAAATTAATTATAGTAAAAAAGTAAAAGTAATAAGGTTAGAATAATAAAAGTAAATAACAAAAACCATGAAAAATCATCAATTTGATGATTCTTAAAATAAGGTAAAACCATGATTTAACAATCATGGATAAAAATTATGGAGTACAATACCATGAAAAGAATCATGCTCCCAGATATTGTACTCTCAAGAATAATATATTAATGTATCGTATGATACCATGAATCAAATAGGCCATAAATCAATAACAGCACTTGGAATTATTATAAAAATATAAAAAATTATTTTAAAATTAATTACACCAAAGACAAATATAATGTGAATAGAAAATTTTTTCTTATTAATTATTCACACTAAATAATCATAATAAGGTATTTATAGATATAAAATAAAAAAAGTAAAATTCTAATAAATTGGAGAAAAATAAATTTAATAGTCATCAAAATATTTCATAATTATCACAATATTTCCCTTTGAATAACTATACACTATGAATATATCTCGTTAAAATCTTGCAAAAAAAAAATTCAATAGGATAAAAACTTAACGGAAAAAAATGGTACAATATTCATATGCTATATATTTTTCCTCAAAAATACAATAATTATAACAATTTCTTAAACCGAAACATCCTAATACTGCTTATATATTTTCTGAAAATCGAAGTTGGTAGAGTTTTGGTGAAAAGATAAGCTGATTTACTGTTTGAGAAAATTTTATGATTTTTTCATACTTTAATATTTTTGGTTGTTGCTCTTGGACAATAATATGCACATTCTTTTTATTATATTAAGTTATGGTTTTCCACCACACAAGATTTCAACTAACTTAATGAATAGCCAATATTGAGTAATTCGATAATTACTACTCTTATAGCTAAAATAGTTGACATCATTTTGTGTCTAGACTTCTAATCCAAATATTTTGTATGAGTGTAATTAGTATGAATTGTGTCTTTTTCTTTTTGCTGATCATTTTGATATAGACTTTCAATAATTAGATACTCATACTTATTACATTATCAACAACAATTATCATATATTTTCATATAATTTATATAGTTTATCACCAATAAAACCACTTCTAATGTTATTTTTATAGAAATATAAAGTTGTTAATCGGTATTGCTTTTTATCTCTTATAGAGTATCACTTTAAAAATTTTCATTTTATTTTCTTTTAAAGATTAATATCTTTTAAAAGATCTGTCACACCTCTGAGTGACTTTAAAATCATTGATAATATTTCAAAATATCCTGCATAAACAATAATTGTTTTTCCTTTTTCCATTTAATAAGTTATGTTATCAATTTTAAGGGGTTATGGACGTACATAATCATGAAATTTATTGTACAAAATTTTCTTTGAATGTTTATTAATACGTATTGTACCTCATTAAAATTTTACTAGAAAAGACCCCGCGGGATAAAAATCTAATAAAGGGAGAAAAAGTAAACAATATGTTCAATACACATCATAAATCATCTCATTAAAAATCTTAATAGGAAAATCTAGTGGAAAAAACCTTAGTTAAGGAAAAAAGAGTACAATGTGTATTTTTCTTTCCCTTATAATATTATTGGTACACAATTTTCAATTTGTATATATAGAGTTCCAATATGTAATATTAAAAAGTTCTTTTTCTAAAAAAGTGAGGCATGATCGAATTCTAGCAAGTGTACTAGATCGGCTAGTAATACAGGAAAATATAGATTAAGACCCCAAAATATTGTACCCAAGGGAACATGGATTGCTAAAAATAATATCTATGTATGAATTAAATTAATCCGAGATTGTTTCCCAAATATTTTTGATTTAAAAGAAAAAAGTAAACAAAATAAACAATGAAACAAAGCAAACGCTAAAACATGAATTAAAAACAAAACAATAACTGAAATTCTCTTGCTAAAGGAATTATCCACCTTAACTTTTATTGTAATGACTTAAATTCAATATAAACACCAGTGATTATGGAAAAACTAGTAATAAAGCAAGATATCTTTATTCAAGTATATCATTCTTAGTATTAAACTTATAGATAAATCTAATACTTAGCATGAAAATCTAGTTTTAACTTCCTAAATATTCATTGAAGCCTTTCTCAAGTGATTCAACTCCAATTCATTCTTAGTTCCTCCTATCTTAGTATTAACTAATAAAATTCACACACCATCATCTCATATTTCGGATAATAATCATGTATAAATATTAAAGAGTTAATCCAAGAATATGCAAATCATTAACTATGTCAAAACCAATTTTTAGTTATTTATTCAATAAATCAATAATTAATCTTAACACAATTAAAGATAAGAATATGCTTAAAACCAAGAAATAATCAACTGATATTGAAATTAAGCTCAAAATAAAGTCATAACAATAAAAATATAAGATTTCAAGATTCCATTAGCAAAAGAAGAAAACTACTTCCTAAAGTTGAAAAACTATGAAAACAGAAAACAACGTAAAATAACTAAGCTTAATTCTAAGATTCCTAATTCCCTAATTGATCCTACTAATTGATCCCCTTTCTTTGGTGTTAGAGTTGTCTATTTATAGGCAAAATATATTGTAGAAGCCTTCTAAACTTCCCAAATTGGAGTAAGAGAAGAATCCTTCTTGAATTGGAGAAGATCGGGAATCCTTCGCTTAATAGGAGTCTTCATCATGTGGCCACGCCCTTCCCTTTGTAATTGAACACGTGGTCACGTGTTCCACAAGGCTTCCTTCACACGTGGTCACGTGTGGATTAACCCTTCCTCACACGTGGTCACATGTTTGCATGGTTTCTTCTTTCACGTGGCCATGGGTCTTCAATCTTCACTCCTTCATGTGGCCACATGTTTGTCTTCTGAACTTCACGATAATATCTTAACATGAATTCTCCAATTTTATAATTTTGGCCCAAATCTTCTTGCCTTTTTACAATTAAGTCTTTTTTCTTGCAAATTAACCCTGAAAACACCAAAATTTATAATTAACTCCAAAAACATAAAATTAACCAATTAAACTCAAATCTAACCTAATTAACACAAAATTAACCATAATTAAACACCTAAAAACATACTAAAAATATAATATAAATCACCATTATCAAGGCACATATCTGTTGGATATACTTATAATATATCTTCTGGATATATTTTGCATAAACTAAAAAATAACAAATAAAACTTATTTTATAAAATTACATATTGTACATTTACAAACATGTACAAATTCATCTACACATCTTTAATTTCTTTAAGATAAAAAATTTTATAAAATCTAATAATATAGTCATACGTACAATAGGTACATGACTAATGTACTTTTATATCATATCATAAATAAGTTATCCATTTTCAAATAGTTTTTTTAACCATTTTTATTCTTTCTCTTAATTATCAACCACTTTTGGTGGTGAAAATTGATCATACAATAGTAATAATGATCATTTCTTAAACATACCTTTTTATGGCCATAATTCTACAAGGAATGAAACAAATAAAATAATTTCATGACATGCATACAACATAATTATATAATAGATATAATAAATGAATGCATTTAATAACTAAATTCAAATATTTCTTAAGGATATTACTTAATAATAATAAAATTATCTAAATAAAATATATATAATTATATATAGAACTATAATCTTCAAAATAATTTGTAATTTTAAGTAATAATTTGACAATTATCATGTAATACATGATTACATAATGCATCAATAATAATAATATATGATCATGAAATATGTTATATCTAATGACTTTACAACCATTGGAGTACTTAGTGGAAGATAATTTATAAACATATAATCACATTACAAAAAAAAAAGTTTCTTTTAATCAAATAGTATTCGACATTTAAGTTGAAATAAAATTTAGTTTACAAAATTTGTTAAAGTATTTTGAACTCTTTAAGAGTTTTGGTAATTAAAATCATAAATAAATCATGGTTATATGTAAAATTATCATATACATAAAATTCATTGTATATATTTGTATTAATTTTTTTTTAAAAATATTTATATGCTTCAAATATGATAAATCCATTAGGAACTATATGAAATTTTATTATCAAATAGGCAAATAGTATCAATTAGTTACATACTAACATATTACCAAATTAATAAACAGTAAAAACTTATTGAATTTATTATAAGAAAATATGTATTTTTACAATCGATGCCAATCCATTACAATAAATGTCATAAAATAAATCATATTTTAGGACTTCATTTTTTATTGCATAAATATCAATTGTACTCTTTTGGCATCATATTATTTAATATTTTGAACTACATATCCAAAAATTTATATTGAATGCAATTAATATCTATATTTTTCAACATATTTAATTTTAATATCCTCACTATATTGAAAATATCAACATCAATATTTTTTATGCAAAAATGTTGTCAATAATTTTATCTTTTTCAGTTCCTTTTAATGATATATGACATATTGAGATATCTTATTTAAGTTTAGGTACCTAAACCACTTCTGGGGCTTAAAAATTATTTATGTAATAGGTTTTTTCAATAGTACATGTCTCCATAATATGACTATATAGATTTATTTGCTCTTTTGCATTTATAAATTTTAGTTTTATTTGGAATCAAATAATTTATCCTACAAGGTAAATTATCCTACCAGGATATTATTCTGAATTGGAGTATTTGCAGCTAATACAAATGAGATTTAATAACTCTCTACACATTAACAAATACATTGGTATCATAATTAACTAATATTTTGAACTTCAAGTTCACGATATGAAAATCCAAATTACACACAATGTATTTTTTTATTTTATTTATTTTTAGTTGCTTTCTTCCCTTAACATTAGGAAAGCTATTAATCAAAATATATTTTTCAACTAAAAACTGTAATAGAGGAATTTTATGATTTTTATTGGCATAATACATGTAAATATTGCATACATCAATATTATGTATCTATATATAAAAATAATATTACTGTTTTCATAAAAACGTCTAACAATTAACCCAAAGCATTTAGTAAAAATTTTTGCTAGATCTTGGAGTTTGAATATGTACAAAGGGCTTATAACAATCTTTTACCCAAGATATATGATCACTAGCATAATCAAGAAAAAAAGTCTAGATTGCATAATTTGAAAATTGTGCACTTAATTTTAATAATCTCATAAACTATAGGTTATGAGTTGATAATAAGCACAAATGTGACTATTTTATTGATGCATCTTTCAAAAATTATAAATCATTTGAATGGTTCACATAATGGATAGTGGGTCCACATATATTATCTATATTTTTTTCATAGTGAAGGGAATTCAATCACTTTATTAGCTTGTGATATTTTATTAATATTTTTTAGAACAAATAGATTATGAAAATTTTTTAAATTGAATAAAAGAAACTTCTGGTTCTCTAATAAATATATGAATTCTCAATAATTTATGCATTATAATCGATCTAAGATGGTTAAACCAGCCAAGCCAAGTAACCAATTGTTAATTAGTATACTTCAGGTTTATTACTTTTATTATATCAATATTTATATCAATTAATAAACATCAAATTTTTTAATATTAATATAATAAAAAATTTAGTAAACTTTAGATTTATTAATATTTGTGTATTTGTATCAATTTTCAAGTTTACTATAATTAATAAACTTTAGATTTGTTGATATTAGTATTAGTTTATCAATAAACAACATGTTTACTGATATTTGTATAATTAGTAAATAATAGGTTATTAATATTTGTACAATAGTTAGTAAAATTTAGATTACTAATATTTATATTTATTAGTAAACTTCAAGTTTACCAACATTTGTATCAAAATAAAATCAAATCATTTTTTAAAAATATATTACTAATCTTATACAAAGTAGATCTTGAATATTTCTTGCTCAGCTTTAAAATGATATTCATTTCAATGAATATTTTATAAAAATAATAAATTTCTTTGAGATATGTTGGAGAAATAAAATATTTTATAATGAATTATATGCAAGTAATTGTAATATATTTTTTCAAGAGCCTTCAAATAATTGTATCATACATAACAAAAATATACATATAGTAAATTAAAAATCGAAATATGGCTTTACATAAAATATATTCACCATATATATAATATAAGGATAAAAATATAATTAAGCAAGGATCAATTTATAATTATGCAAAACAAATCACTAAAATCATGTTAATGTCCATGCAAAAAAAAAAGGGCAATGGAAAATTCAATTCTCATTTTTTTAATAATTTCGTATATTAAAATTTTAAAATTTATTGTAGGGTGCAATTACTCAACCATTAATTAATCTCATTAATTCAAGAAAATAAAATAATTTAAATTTTATGAATTAAATTTACTTATATTTTAATCTTATAAATTATAATTCTTGATTTCTACAAGTGAGATTATCATAAATCATTGACTTTCAATAAGAAATAGAGGCTATCGTGTTGATAATATATTATAAAATTAATTAAAGTAAAAACAAATATAGTATGAATAGAGAATTTTTTCTTATTGATTATCCACACTAAATAACAATAATGGGGTATTTATATATATAAAATACAAGAGTTAGACTTCTACTAGAATTGGAAGAAGATGTATTTGATAGTCATCCAAATATTTTATAATTATCACAATAAAAATAAAAAAAAGATATTTTGGAATAAAAAAAGGGATTTTGAAAAAATATAATGTAACTTTTAATAAAAAAAATTCAAAAATGGAAAATATTTTGGATTTTGGAATTGTGAAGACCTAGCCTTAGATTAGACCTCAATGAAAGGACACTCAATAATATTCAAATGAATTTCGATGGATTTGAGTATTAAGTTTGTGTAATCCATTAAATAAATTTAGTTATAAGATTAATCTTTAATAAATTATAAATATATTTATAATGTTATTTTTAAGATGTATTTTTTAAAATATGAATTTACTTTTATAATATATTATACATAGATCATTATTTATTAATTTTTCTTCAAACTAATCAACTATCAGCTTTATGCAAGAGTTGGAGAAAATTTATAATAAAGTACCAAAAAAGGTATTTTTGGTAGATTATAGATAAGAAGGGTATTTATTTTAAGTATATTTAAGTTAGTATAGATATCTATGAAGGAGCTGTTATAAGTATGAGCATAGAAAGATGACTTACATAAGTTCTTCAGTGGGTTTATATCATAATTCAGTTTTGAGCCCATATCTATTTATTCTAGTGATGGATGAGTTGACAAGTGGTATACAAGGACGTACCATGATATATGCTTTTTGCGAATGATGCTATTTCAATAGATGAGATAAGAGAATGAGTTAACCATAAATTATAAATATGGAGAAGCACTTAGGAAAATAAAAGTTTTAGATTAAGTTGAAGTAAGACTAAGTATATGCATTGTAATTTTATCCTGAACAAAATAAACAAAGGCATGATGTGCTTGGGTGGTACAGAATTACCACAGTGTAGTCACTTTAAGTATTTAGGCTCTATTCATCAAGATAATGGATTGGTAAATGAGTAACTCATAAAATAAATGCGGGATGGTTAAAATGGAAAATTGCAACTGGTAGATTGTGTGAGAAAAAAAGCCTAACAAAGTCAAGGAAAAACTTCATAAAACAATAGTAGACCATCAATGTCTTTATATGAGTGAATGTTGGGCACACAAAGTAAATTTAGAAAAAATAAGGATGTTAAGGGGCTTAATTACATTTATGGTTATCAAATTTTTAGGTTTATAACCAAATAGTCATAATAAAATAATCCGTAACATAAAAATCATTAAACTTCTATTTTGTTTCAATCAAAGTAAAAATGATTTAAAAATAAATTTTGTATATCACTAGAGTGATAATTAAGCACACTATATATGATTTTCATGCCATCTTAGGACCAATCAACATTATAAGTAGATCTTGATTACTAATTTTGGTTTTTTTTATATTGCGTACATGTCTTCTTTCCATTTTCACATGATAGCATGACGCTCTTTCCATCTATTGATCCAACTTATAAAGTTAATTGATCCTCAAATGACATGAAAATCATACGTGATATGCTTAGCTGTCACTCTAATGACATATAAAATTAATTTTCAAATCATTTTTACTTTAATTAAAACAAAATAAAAGTTTGATAATTTGTGTGTTTCAAATTATTTTATTATGACCATTTGGTTATAAACCATAAAATTCAATGACAATGGATATAATTAATTCGATGTTAAGGTGGATGAGTGGACATGCAAAGTTGGACAAGATTAAGAAAAGATAAATTAGATAAAAGCTACATGTAGCACTGATTAGTGATAAAATAAGGAAAAGTCATTTAAGATTGTTTGAACATGTATGATGTAGATTTATAGATATTTTGGTATGAAAATTAGGGCATTTAGTGAAAGAAGTAAAGAAAAAAGGTTGAGGCAGGCCAAAGACAATATGGAGAATAACATTTTTCAAAGATTTACAATTGTTTGATTTTGCGAAAGATATGGTCTTGGATGGAGGGAAAGTGTAAAGCCCTAAGATATACCCTAATAGGATTGGACCATGTACAAGTATGTGATTAGTATGAGTGAACTGAGTTATAGTGTATGATAACATAAACTGTTAATAGGGACATAACTAAAACTTTTATAATAATTAAGGGCAGTTTAGTAATTATGTAAATGGGAACTTAAATGCAAATGGTTAGGGATTAAATTGAAGAGAGAAAATAAGAATTTATATAATTGGTAAGTGAAATTTAGAAGAGAGATTGAATACAAATAACTGAAGGACCAAAAATTTCAGCCAATGGGAGATTGGCACCTAGCAAATTCCATAAGAGTTAAGCATTCAATGAGGCTTGAAAAAAATTTGCCCTCTTTAGTTCTCTTAGCCCGCCATTCTTAGCCTCTTAACACCAATTTTTATTGCTTTTTTTCCTCCCTAAAACTCTGCTTTGGTTAGAAATGATAAGAGAAAGAAAGGGAGATAAAGTTGTAGTATAAAAAGATAGGTCAATATTTAAATTAGAATGAGTAGAAATTGATCTCTTCTTCTTCTTCTCTATTTCTTCAGCACATAAATTAGAAAGTGAATATTGGATTATTGAATGTTTAATTGATGGTATTTTATGATGCAAGCTGAAGAATAAGTGAGGAGTAAAGATAAAGAAAAATAGCAGGTGTAGAGGAGAAGAAGAAGAAGAAGAATCCAAATATGTCAAAATGTGCTCGTCGAGGCATGAAAGCCTTTGATAAGAAAACATCTAAATTTATCGGGCTATATTCAATACATAAAGGTCCATAGTACAAGCAATGTATTATGGCACAAGCACCTTTATAGAAGTGTCTATGCCATTACATGGACTTTCAATTTGGTAATACAACTTTAGGGTTATCCAAGTATGATTTTTACCAATGGGTCTAGCTCATCATGAGCATGACGATCGATTGGGTCATCATTTGATATACCAAAAGGTACAAGGCTCGAATTGGTAGTCCTTTCTAACATTTTTTTACATTGAGTAAATGTAGGGTCGTACTTTAGGATTGCACCGGGGTTAAAAGAGGGATGCCTAGCCCTAGCATAAATGTAATGCAACTTTTTGAAAAGAGATAAAATTTCTTAATCTTTAAACTCATCTATATTAAATTAACCAAAGGTACTTTCAGAGTAAAATCTTATGGCTTCCCAGCGGAGTCATCATTATGATGCACGTCGAACCCTGTAAGCATTCGGTTTGCTTTCGAAAGCTTACTTTTAGATTTCAAAAATGAATAAGGGTTCATTTAACTCGTGAAAACTGGTTTTTTCACAATATATTTGATTTTATTCCTACCTGTTATTGATGATCAACCTACGATGGCATCTGCTGGGCACCACAAGGTAGGTATCACTGAGTCACCACCCAATAAACATTGAAAAAGTGAGTTTTAACTTTATGAAGCCAAAATTAGAGATAGTTTGGAACCTCACTCTTATTTATACCTTGGTTAATTTTATTTACATTATCAATTAATTATATCTCTTTCCTCACACCAATTATCATGCTTAGAAAAGTAAGGTGCACTCAAACACATTGAAAGGCTATAAATGATGCATATGAAAGCTATAAAAGCATGGCACATAAAATATTAAAGAATAAATAAATAAATCATGCATAAATTGGAGAATTAATTTAGAATATTCATCTTAACAAGGACGATGGTTCTCCCATGCATAATTACAAAAAGGCAAAAATTTAGGTCTATTTTTTAGTAAAAATAGGGATAATTAATCCCTCACGGCTTTAGGAAAAGAATCACTTTGATCAATTTTAAGTATAAGAATCATTTGTATTTATGAAGACAAAAAACCTTAATTTTGCATTTTATTTTATGGGTGAAAACTGGGATATTGATCTTTTTGATAGAAAAAAATGCACTCAAACTTGTATAAAATCATTTGGTGAGTTTTTAGGTTATCGCTCAAAAAAATAATTTATTTGTAATAAATAAAGGCATGAAGGAATAATTATAATATAAGTAAAATGACATACATAAATTGAGTCATTTATTGAATTAGGAACATTAATTCCTTTATGCATATTTTATAAAAAAATAATTTGCATGATCTTTGGGATAAAAGAGTGGACATTGGTCCACTTTATTAAAAAAGCTAGATTAAATAATAGAAATAGTTTTGGTATTGTTTTTAATTTAAATGAGTGAAAAAACCCTTTATTATTCACAATTTACAAGAAATAAAGAAAAGTAAAGGGATAATTAAATACTGACCCAAATAATGAATAAATAGCAAATAAAATCCCAGACTAACGTGCTCTACCTTATTCTCCATACCAACCTATGATGTATGCCGAACTTTATAAGGATCTAGTATATCCTTAAAAACCCACTTTTAAGGCTCAAGATCGAATCAAGGTTCATTTAACTCATAAAGATTGATCGCTTCATAATGGATAGGGATTCAATTCAATCTATGATGCCTCGAGCCTCAAAAAGGCATGAGATAGCATCTCAGGATACCCCTATTCCATTATTTATGATCAACCTATGAGGGCATTTACTGGGCACCACAAGGTAGGTATTATGGAGTTGCCACCCAGTAAAATATTGAAAAAATGAGTTCTAACCTTGTAAAGCCGAAATCAGAGATAGTTCGGACTTCATTCCTATTTATACATTTGGTTAATAATGTGTAAATAAGTTTTAATGATTAATTTATTTTATCTCTTATCTTACAAAAAATATTATGCTAAAAAAATAAAGCGCACTCAGGCATGTTGAAAAGCTATAAAGCATATATACGAAAAGCTTTAAAATCATGGCATTGAAAGCATTAAAGAATATATGTGAAGATAAAATCATAAATAAATTTGGAAATTAATTGAGTTTATTTAAATAAGGATGTTGGTAATCGCATGCATATTTACAAAAAAGGCAGAATTTCGGGTATTTTGGAAAAAAAGGGCATCTAGCCCATGTGACTTTTGAAAGAGAATCGTATTAATTAATTTCAAATAGAAAATATTTTGTGATTACAAAGAAAAAACATAAATTTTACATATTCTTTTGTATATGAAAATCGGGACATTCGTCCCTTTTATTATATAAAAATTCAATTCAAACTTGTATAAAATCACTTAATGAGTTTTTAATTTGATGCTTGAAAAACTATTCCTTATACTATTTACAATAAAAGAACAAGAGAAAAATAATACTAAAAAACATACATAAATCGGGCTACTGATTAATTGAAAATATTGGTTTCCTCATACATATTTATGAAAATCTTTTTGTGTGATTTTTGGGATAAAAAGATGAAAATTGGTCCATTTTGTGTGAAAACTCCAATTAATTAAGTAGAAAATATTTAATGTCGATTTTCATCATTATCATTACAAAAATTCATTTTTTACTAGCTATTACAATCGAATAAAAGGTGTTAAATAATAATATACTCCCAAATTCTAAAATAAGGAAATGAATAAAATCCTAGACTATTCCCGCTTCGTTCTCCAACCTAACTCGATGCACAAATGGGTTACGTGCATTAAAAAAGACAAAAAAAAAAATAACAATGTGAGTTAATAATAAATTAAATCAAATAATAATGAAAATTAGTTAATAATGAATTAAATAAAATGGTGGATAATAATGAAATACGATGATTAAATTAATAAATGAAATGAATATAATAATAGCAATAATGACAATAATATGCTAATATTAATAATAAAAATTATAAATATTAGCATTAAAAATAAAAATAATATTGACAATAAAAGTTTGATTGATTCAAATAAATTAAATATTGCACAAATATGTAAATCAACTATTTGACAATAAAGTTACAAATATTAATTAATTAGACTAATTAAATAAACATAAATAAAATAACATCAATAAGATAAGAAAAATTAGGACACATTATAAATTGGAAATGAATAGATAAATTATTATGATTAATTTATCACAAATATTAACATGGCTAGTAAAAGATACAAATATAAAAGATAATTTTAATGGCAAATGTATTAAGAGAATATTAATAATATAGCATTAACAAATCAAACAATGCAAAAATAATATTAACAACAATATTAAATTCAATGTGATAAGAATATACAATATTGTATAAAAGAAATATTATAATGAATTAACAAATAAACAATAGAAAATAAAATGTTAATTAGGCTAATTAAAAGATTTTACTAAAAGATTAATAATATTATCATGAATTGAAAGTAAAGAAAAGAATTAATATAATATAATAAAAGAAGAAATAAAGAAAAAATCAAAAGATGCAGATCCAATAAACAAAAGAAAACAAATAGAATTCAATTGTTAAAAGAAATTTGGCCAACGAATAGTGAAGAAGGAAGCACTAAAAGGAAAAAAAGGTGGGGAGCGGCTGCAGGAATGTGATTGAGTTTTTAGTGACAGGAGCAAGAGCTTTTTGCAATGGAAGTCTCGAGCATCACTAAAAATCAAGAATTCTACCAGTGAGTCACATGAAGGTCGTGACTCACCTAGTAAGTCATGGGCTGGGGCCATGACTCAACCCAGAAATGTGTTCCAGCCACTAGAACACACCAAAAAGCCATGAAAATTCATACAAACTCAATTTCATTCATGAAAAATTTGATTTAAACAGGAAAAACATATATTAAAGCAAGAAATATGGAAATCAAAGTTTGGACAATATGAGGAAGATGATGAATTGTAAACTTTAATTAATTTATTTACTCAATTTTAACAAAATTTTAATTAGTTAACATGTTTTAATGAGTGAAATAAACACAAAAATCAACTAATTGCAAATTAACAAGGTCAAATTCAACACATCACATAATTAGAAAAATATCAAAGACATAAATTGAAAAATGAATATTCAAATAATAAACTTGAATTAAACACTAGATCTACAATCTTTGGGGCTCAAGAATATTACCCTTGGATTTGTTTTTGCTCCTAAAATCAAGATGATCAAGCCACTTGAAACTTTTTACTCCCTTTATCAGTTTCTTATTGAAAAAAATGGAAGTTGGCTTTCTTAGGTTTTTGTGCATGTTGTTTTCTGTATGTATGTGTTGTGTGGATTTTTTTCTTCTTTATTCCTTATTTTTCTGCGATTTTTCTCTCTCTCATTTCTAGCTCTTTTTTTGTTAATTCATTTTTTCCTTGTTCTTATTTTAATTTCATTTTGATTTAGTTTATTTAATTAAATTTTCCTACATGATTATCTATAAAATTAAAATTATATTATTCTTTTTTATATATCCTTTATTAGCTAATTTATTTTTCATACAAATATTTTTTATTATCATTTTTAATTAATTTATTTGAATTAACTAATTTTATTATTTCTTTTCATATATATTATATTTTAATATTTTGCTATATATTTATCCCTTATTATAATATACTTTTTTATTTACTCCTATTATTTTTTATGATGGTAATTTTTAATTAATATATATTTTAATTTTAGAAAAGGAAAGCCCCAAAAAGATACTTTTTAAGACACTAAAAATTTTAAGAAAGAGTAGTGAAAAAGTCATTTTTTAAGAAAAACCAATTTCCCTTTAAAAAGATGAAACCTAGAGAAAGAGCATCATGTTTATGTTCTCTGGCTATTTTGGAGCAATATAATCCTCATGAGGTAACCCTAATCAGGAGCCACCCCAGGATCCAATGACTACAATTACTGCCAATCTTAGGGAACTTAGTGCACTTGTGTCTAGATTAGCCAAAGTTCAAAGTAAAGGATAAAAGACGTGTACCTAAGGTGGCAAGCTTCCTATTGCATTGAACATGTACCATTTGAGGCAGTTAGTCTCTAATTGGATAGTTACCATCGGCTTATTGATGTATTAACCCTCAGTTGGATAATTACCATAAATTTGTCATTATTTTAACCCTCAGTTGGGTAATTACTATCAGTTTATCAATATTTTAACCTTTGATCATTTGAGTAGTTATTGTCAGTTTATCGATGTTTTAACTCTTAATCGATTACGGTGGCTTACCATCAACTTGTTGATGTATTAACCCTTTATTGGAGTGGGTGGTTTACTGTCAGCTTATCAACGTGTTAACCCTTTGTTGGAGCAAGTGGTCTACCATCATCTTGTTAACATATTAAACCTTTGTTGGATTGAGTGATTTATCATTAGCTTGTCGACGTATTAACCTTTTGTTGAAGCGGGTGGTTTACCATTAGCTTGTCGATGTGTTAACCCTTTGTTCGAGTGGGTGATTTACCATCAGCTTATCGATGTGTTAACCCTTTATTGGAATGGATGGTTTACCATTAGCTTGTTGATGTGTTAACCCTTTATTGATTGTCTGATTAGTGCCAACTTGTCTGCATGTAAAATCAGGAGAGGTGGTGGGTTAAAAGCCTCATGAGAAGACTTTATTACCTAAAAAAAGGTTAAATGTTGGTGTTTTTGTTACAATTGAAGAAGGTTATTACCTTTTATAGATTTGCATAATTTTCCTTATGGAGATTTATTTTTGAGTGTGGTGACCATCTTTTGGTAAATGTCCCTAAGCATGGCATGCATAGATGACCTTGCTTCATGGAATACTATTTTCTATTTGAATTAAATTGATTTCTCCTATGGGAGTTTTCCTTCATGGTTTGATCGTCCATTACTTAGAGCTGTCTTGTCACCAGCTTTAGTGTGCGAAGTCCATTCCCATTTTTCCTTGCAAGAAATTTCTTGTGTGAGTAGATACAAGAAATTATATAAGTGTAGGATGTGTGAAAAATTAATGTATGCATATGCAAATATGTATGTGAGTTGTGTACAATGAGTGCCATATGTGTGATGTGTGCAAAAAGTGACCGACCATGAAACATCTAAAATTTAAAGTAATTATGATTCATTAAATGCTTTAAACTTAAATTTTACTCATCCTTAAATAAGTTGAATGGACCACATTTTTAATTAGTTAAATCTCAACAAGAGAAATTAATGGATCATTCTTAGTGAGGGAGCAAGAGAATAGGCATGTTTATACCAAGGCCTAACAAACCAAAACATAAACACAATGCATACCAAGCAATTTTCTGTGTATATGTGCTGAAGGCCAAATCATAATTTTGTCTTTTGAAAGCAAATTCTGGATGCAAACTTAGGGATGATATTCAACTCGAATGCATAAATGTATTCATGAATTTCCTTTTAAAGCTCAAGAAACACCTTATGCCTCTTCATAATTACCAAAGCTTACTAGAAGCTCATCTCCACTAGGTTAGACAGGATTGAACCTAGAATCATAAGGTCTTACATTGGTTGTAACTTTAGGCCTGGGTGAATGGCTATCAAAGATAGGTTAGGTCACTAGAGGAAAATGACCATTATGCTTTCTTAATTGATGGAAAGACTATTCTCTACCCATTTTTCCATTATCCAAGGACTTTTGGATTTGGCTCTGGTAATTAACTCACAGGGGATTGTTTGAAAGATAATAGCTCAAGGTTTTCCTTTCCTTTTTTTTGTATTTTTGTTGTAGTGATGTTGACTTCAAGGGCTTTACTTTCTCCTCTTCTTTCTTTTCTTTTTTCCTATTCCCATCTTTTTCATTTATATTTCAAGTTTATTTCATCAAAAAAATTCGATTTCCTATGGGTTAAATTTATATAAAGGATCGATAGAGATTAATTTTCCTATTTTTGAAATGCAAAATCAGTTTTACCACAATGGTCACCTTCCTAAGGGAAAGCTAAAATCATTTTGGACTATAGGCTACTTCAATATGTGTAATAATAAAAAGTGCACATGCTTGAAATAAAGGCTTAATGGGTTGACAAGTGATTATAAAATCGGGGTAGAAAAAGAGTCATTTAGAAGGCTATACAAATAAAGGCTACCTAAATAATTTTATGGAATCTGTCTCATCCTAAAGTCATTTTGATGAGCAATAAGAAAGGTTCTAGTGCTCTTATTGAGTTTTATCCTATCCCTTTAATCGCAAACAATTTTATTTTCTTTATTTTTAAAACTGGCCCAAAGTGTTCAAAGTTTGGAAATTGCATAGTATAGCCAAGGCTTTTTATGCAATTCAGCAGACATAGATTAAACATGAATATCTCCTATTCAGTTCATATTTGAATGAAGTATAATTTTTTGCAATTAAGGTTAAACTCATTCACAACTAAGAATTACTTAGATGAAGTAAAATTTTGAATTAAAAGTAAATTAACAAGAAGCACTTATGTCAAAATTTTTGATATTGCTTAGAAAAATGAATTAAACTTAAGGTGTAAATTATTTAAATAAGAATACTTCTGTATTTGATAAAAAAAGAAAAAGAAAACACCATGGTAGTCATCCTAAATGCATCAAGGATATGATGGTTTTTGAAATTGAAGTTAGCAAAAGGACGATGCTACAACAGTCATTTTGAATGCATCAAGGAGGTGGTGATCTTTGAACCTGTAATTAAAAGAAAGTTATGTCAAAACCTTGGACATAACTTAGCAAGATAAATTAAGCTAGAAATACTTTCTAAAATTGGAAAAGGACAACACTATGGTCATTTTAAATGCATCAGAGAGATGATGATCTTTGGATATGAAATTAAAAGAATAATTATGTTTGAATTTTGGACATATAAATTAAGCTAGGAATACTTCCTAAAATTGGAAAAAGAATAGTGTTGAGACGGCCATTGTATTGATGCGAGAAATCCTTGAGTCTCCAGGTTGCCAGGTATGGAGGGAATTAAAACAAAGTTAGCAGAGCATGTTTTCACTTTACTTGTAACGTTAGGTGTGTAGCAACATATAAAGATTGTGTGTGCATAAAAAATTATGTGTGAAGAAACATGCACAAAAATGTATAAGCGATGCATACATGAAATTACACATGCGATATACATGCAAAGAATTATATGTGAAGAGTATGTGAAAAGAAAGATGTGCACCAATTCATGTAGAGAATTGTGTATGAAACATTTACAAAATACATGAAAAGGAGAATGTGTGTGTGCAAACACATGCAGGAAATTATCTGCATCAGAACACTCATGTTAAAAAGAAGGCATGTAGAAATGCAAGAAATGCAAAAACGTATGCAGAAATACAAGAATGCAAGCCGAAGTGCAGTATGTAAGGACATATGTAGGAATGCAAGAATGCATATAGGGATGTAAGAATGAATGGAGATATGTAAGAATGTATGCATGAAATGCATGGCCTACACCATAGATGGTTAGGGAATCCCATCTAGAATGCGAGTTGGCTGATGATCCACGTGCATCTTCTCTAAAGGTTGTGCTCTTTAGGTAAGCTTTATGGCAACTCAAGAGAACCTTCTAATGTATAAAGTGTCAAGCCATTCATATAAGCTATATAAATGCCATTTTAAGTTCTCCCATAACCATCATGGCTTCTTACTCATCGGTGCACCTCAAATACACACCATTATGGCTACCTCTCTATTCAGAACCATATCCATACCGATGGACTATACGAGGAGCTTATGAATCTTTCCTGATATTTTCTAAAAGCTCCCTCTAAGGATGTTAGTTTCTCTTGAGCAAGGCTGAGTGTTCGAGCATCATGGTCTTTTATCAACAATGTCAATGTACATCACCTACACAGCTCTAAAACACAATCTATCTGAGTTCATTATCAATTTTGACTTTATGATCACCCCAACTAGAATTCTCATCTCTGGGCATAAAATTTAGAAGGTAAATTAGCTGTTTAATCTTTCTAAGCTCTTGCAAGATAGCAAGTACTTCTTTCTAATATAGCATTCACCGTAAGCTTGGTAACTACGGTAATATGTCTCTAGATACTTCTACTACCTTTTCCCCTAAGGTTAATAATACTTCTAACTCCTATAATCCCACCCTTGATCGCTTCGAGTAATTTTCATTATCAAATGAGAAATCCTTCTTCAACAATATATTTTCAAATGGGATTTAAATGAGTTTTCTTTAAGTGCTTTCTTTTTAGTTTTTTCTACCTTGCCATCTTTCTAAGCTTTCTTATTGCTCCCAAGAAAGGCAATCCATCTTTGTCGTGCTTTCATCGAAGATAACCTCTTCCTCAATAGACTGCATATACCATCTAATACCCCTAAGGATTCGAAAAGAAATTCCATCTTGACCCTTACACTCTATTTAATAGCTTTCTGAGGGAATTGATTTATTGTGTGCCTCCTTTAGCAGCCACTCGGGCTCGCAATTCGACATGTTCACTTTACATATTTAAAGTTGTGCCCCGCTCAAAGAACTTACAACAACTAAAGGGATACTTTCTTGACCCTAAAACTCTAACTTACGTCTTGAGTTATAGGTTAATTGTCAAAGGAAAGGTTACTCGAGCCTTAACCTTACTGATAACCCTTTATTTTTTCGGGTGCATGCAGTCCTCAAAAACATTATAAAAGTATTTATACTTCATCTGGTTTAAGCGGTGCAACTATATCTCTACCAACCCATACTAGGTTCCATTTATGATATTCATTAAGAACAACCATCTGGACACCAAAAGATGGTCCTTTTTTGTTAACATAATGTCTCGATGAGGATGATAAGAACATTAGTAGAAGCATCTGACATATGAGGTGTTGCTTTCGTCACTTGAGAATTTAGTCTTAATACATGCCTTTATGTATGCAAGGAGTTTCTTTCTACATGTTAATCATATGTTTATACCTAGCTTGTTTATGCATTCATATTTACATGAATTATATAGCTATTTATAAGTGTGGATTATATATTGTTTTAAGTATGTTTTAAGTGTTTTTATTTGGTGTAATTTAGGTTAATTTTTAGTTAAAATGTTGATTTGTATGTTTTAGAAGCTAATTAAGAGTTTTGGTGCTTTTTAGGTATATTTTGCTAGAAAAAAGGACTTAATTGAAAAAAAAGGTAAGAACATTTGGGTCAAAACTGTGAATTTGGGAAATTCATGTAAGGAAATAGACGTGGAGTCCAGTAGCTCAATGCTTGGCCATATGTCTTTGTGCCTAGACTTATAATTGGCCATGCATCTTGTTAGTTCTTCCTTGCTTGGTCGTGTGATGTAATGCCTTGAGGGATAATTGGTTGTACATGGAAGAAATAGGAGCTTAATTGGCCGTGTGATGCATAGTGAGGAAGATTGCTTGGTTGTGTACCATTTTTCTTAGGAAAGACTCCTTAATTGACCGTGTATTTTGTTGAAAAAGACTTTAAGTGGCCGTGTGTCAACTTGTAGCTGGAGAAACTCATCAATTTGCCGTGTGAATTAATGAAAAGAGACCTTAATTGGCCGTGTATCCCTACAAGGAAGGATACAAGGTAGTGCATCCACCAAAGAGAAGTTTCAAGTGGCCATGTATTATTCATTTCGATGTAGCGAAGGATTTCCAGATTTCCCGATTAAGAAGAGTTTTCTTCCTACTTTAATTCTGGAGGTTTAAAAGGATTCTACCACTATTTTTGCCAATAAAAGAAAGTCTGAAGCACCAAAGAAGATCATCAACCATTAATCAACATCAGTTCTCAAGAGTTTATTAGTTTTTTTTAGTTTTTACATTTTTGTTGTTTTTACTATTTTCTTCAAAGCTTTGTTTTAATTTTAAACATGTCTAGTGAGTAGTTTTCTTTAACTTTTGCTAAAGGATACTTGAATCCTTAAACTTTTATTGTTATGACTTAAGCTTGTGCTTCAATTTAATGCAAGTTTGATTATTTCTTAGTTCTTAAACATAGTCTTATCATTATTTAGCTAAGGATTAATTTTTAACTTGATTAAACATTGGTTAATAATTGGTTTTGGATTGATCATTGATATGCATGTTCTTAGGTTAATTTATTTAGGTTAATGCATGATTATAATCTGAATAAGATATAGTTTTGTGTTAATTGAAGTAAGTTAAGATTAAGAAGGGTGTAAATAAGAATAGGTGAAAATTAAATTACTTGAGAAAGAATTTAATAGATATCTAGAAAGATTAATTCAGATTTTTATGCTAAGTGTTGGATTGTTCTGAATAAGGGAATTTTAATGCTTGGAATGATAATCTTGAGAAAGTTATCTAATTTTATTTGTCTGAATTCTTCATAATCACTTGTGTTTATCTTTTTGATTAAGTCATAATAATATTGGTTAAGGTGGATAGTCCTTTAGTGAAAGTTATTTTTAAATATTGATTTTTACCTTAATTAATTATTTTCTTTTGTTTTACTTTCAATTATTTCAAATCTTTCATTGTTTTACTTTGTTTTCATCTTTTAGTTTTTAACCTTCAACATCACAATTTTGGGATTTCTCTTCTTTCCTCTTCACACAAATTCTATTTTAAAATTAAAATCATTCACACAAACATAAGGTTCCTTTGGGTTTGATATTTTGGGTCATAATTATATTTTTCTATATTATTAGTCAATCTAGTACACTTGCTAGAAAATGGTCAACTATAGCAGCAATTATACCCAGACATGTAATACAAAAAAAATGTTTCATTCAAACTCAGGAAGGTGACCTCTAGTGTGCATCTGACTTTTGTTATCAATCATCCCTTATGGGCTTTCTTGATTGAATATTCTCTCTCAACTCTTAATTTTTGCCTAGGATGCCTTTTTCTATTTTCAGCTTAGAGGGGTGCCCAATTTTAACAAGGATACCCTTTTTCAGTTTTTAACCTACAAAGCTATATTTTCTCTTTTTGTTTTCTCTTTTTTTATTATTTTTTTTGTTTTTGGTCTTTACCATGGAACCTTCTTTAGCTTATCGGTATTGTTTGATTTATGAAGCTCCCTTTTTATACCATTATTGGCGAGAAATGGCTACCTCTTCTAATTGTAGCTTTTTCAACAGAAAGGGTTCAACTTTGGCTCATGTAACCTAGAGCACTTGATTTGAGTTATTCTTTTAAATGACAACCTTGGACCCACTTTTCAAAAGATTAAGTGGATCTTTCTCTTCTTTAAAACTCGATCAGGATATTCTCCTTTGACTTTTAAAAGGTCGTATTATGTTCATCCGACTCTGACAGTTGAGCTATTGAAACAACATTTAATGGTTGAGGTTGAATCTTGATTGGTTGTGTGACGTATGTCGGAACCTTTGCTCACATTCGGATTCATTCTTAGAGGCCTACTTTTAGGGCTTTGAGTTTGAAGGAGGTTCACTTTTATCATAAACTAGTCATTTTGTAATAAGAAGGGTTAATTCAAATTTATTACTGACTGTCAACCCACGAAAGGCATCTATAAGTAGGCTCAAAGAGGCAGGTGTCATGAAGTCACCACCTAATATGACACTAAAAATTGATTCTCGACCTCATTTTGATGCCCAATAAGAGATTGGTATTCGGGACACCCCTCTTTTTAAGCATTCTAGTTAGGTATCAATTTATAATTAAGTTTTAAAATTAATCATCTCTCCTGTCTCACCTGATGCATTTATGATAGAAATAAGTAAACATCCCAATCAAGTAAAGAAAGTAGTAAACAAAGTCCTACTTAAATTATTACATAAGCAAATTATCCCAAAATAAATAATCCAGAACAAAACCAATATACATACATAAAATAGGGAGTTAACTTGGGTTGGAAACATTGGTTCCCTTATACCTATTTATAAAATATTTTTATTGTAAATTTGGGCTAAAAATTTGGACATTGGTCTTTATTTTATAAGAAAATTTATTTGGTAGAAAACATTTTAAATGCATTTTTTTTATCTTATCATGCTAAAAGAAAATCCTTTTTTATTAACTATTACAATTCTGAAAAAATAATACATCCAAAATAAACAATAAACAATAAATAATGGCAAAATAATAAATTCTCGAACAAAACCATAATAAATGAAAACAATATGGAATGGGGACCAGTTGGGGAAGCACAATTTTTCATGCAAAAAAGATCATAAATCCTCCAATCCATAAATGCACTAATTACTCAAAAAAACATACAAAGCAAATAAGTTAGCATATAAAAAAACAACAAATAAAATCATAAAATTATTTACACATATAAAATAATTTAAGACACAAAAATATACTGTACAAAAATAAAAATATGGCAAATTATGTCCAAATATTATATTAGATAAATAAATGATGGAAAAATACATAAAAGGCTTAGAATATGTGACATAATGCCTCAAAAATTACCTAGAGATAGCCAAATTGGTGAGGGACGACCACATGGGAGATTGAGCGAAGGACATGAAGAAGGGACTGAGACATCCCATCCCTGGGATGATGGACAATCATGGCTTAACTTTTCTTCTCGTCTGTCACCTCTGGACAGAACCATAAATACAAAAAAATGCCAAAATACAGAAAACATGCTAAAAATGATACTTAACCCTACATATGCAATATTTAGACTATAAAACATGTTAGATCATGCCATAAATACATAACCATGCATTAACTACATTAAAATCATAAACATACAAAATTTAAAACATGGAGAATAAGCTTTACATATTTAGCAATAGAGGAATCTCAAAGAACCTAACATACTTCTAACAAATTAAAAAATCTAGAAATGAAACACACTTCCATAAAGTATGCATATTATTCAAATAAAACAATTAAAGCATACAGATATGTATTAAGGAATTAAATGATCAAGCCTAATAAGATCTAGAGAGAAAGTAGGAAAATGGCCTAAAATATTACCCTTAGGAGATATTCTAACCCTATGACGATTATAGTCCAGATCTTTTGCTCCGATTCGTATTTCGCATTCTCAAGAATAAATTATGAAATTCATTTCTTTTGTGGTGTATGTTTAATAAGAATTATAGAGCATAATTTTAAAGAGAGAAAGAAACTCTTCTTCTTCTCTAATGGTGGCTCTTCAAAAAGTGATTCCCCTCTTTATAAACCCTAGATTTAGGTTTAAATACTGAAGGAAGAGTTTTAGTTGAAATCAAACTAAAAAACTCTACAAATCTAGTCCCCAAATCCCTAAAATCCATATAAGATCCTTGGAGATGAATGTCTTATTTTGAAAACTCAAGAAAATGTGTGAAAGTTTAGGTTTCGAGTGAAAGATTGGCATCCCTCAATGAGGGGCAACTGTCCCTCATCACTTAACATTGAAATTCCCAAAAATACCTCTAGTTTAGACTGTATAGGAGAGATAGACCCATAAGTGGGCATCTCTCAGGTGACAAATGGTCATCTATCACTACTAAATATCTTGAACCAGCTTTTTATGCACACTTTGTTAAAACCCTTAAAATAATTAAAAATCATGAAAGTTCTTTGAAAAAATATGGAAAATTTATGATCAAAGCTTTGAGATTCGTATCTTATTGTTAGTAATATACTATTTTCTTATCATCGACTAATCCTGATCTAGGCTGCCTTAAGTCACGGTGCCTACAACTACCTTTAAATTTGGAGAGCTGGTGTACTAGTGCCAAAGTGAGCCAAAATTCAAAGTAAAAGGAAAATATGCGTACATGAGGTAGCAAATCTCTTGGTTGATTTGTTGCTTGAAATCTTTAATTATCATATAGGGCATGTAAAATAAGGATTTTAAGATTAACGTCGTTGAAGGCAATGAATCGCTAGTTGTTCAATTAGTGCCCGAAGCATGCATAATTGAGACAATGAAAGGTTTTACGTGATTAACACCTAGGGCATGTAAAATCAAGGCTTTAAAACTAACTCCATTGAAGATGATGGGTATCTATTTAACCAATTAGTGCTTGGGACATGCAAAATTAAGATAAGAAGGAATAGTTTTTGCTTGATTAACACCTGGGACATATAGAATCATGTTATTTAAATGCATCTGATTAGAATCTGGAGCATGCAGAATTGAGATGGCTTAAAGAATACTAATTAGTGCTTGGGGCATGCAGAATTAACATTCCTTGAGTATATCTAGTTAGCATTTAGGGCATGCAAAACCATAATACTATGGTTGGATTTAATTAGCATCTGGGGTATGCTTGATCGAGATAACTTGCTATATTTGACTAAGGCTGAAGAAGGCCTGCAACATCAAGTAAGGTGATTAGGTTAATATTTGATCAATGGTACTTCTTGTCTAACCTGTTGGCCATTGTTATTGCAAGGTATGATTACTTTCTTACAGTAGCATTCCACTGGGGAGATTTTTGATAGGTGTGTGTCTATCTATAAGAGAGGTTTTTGTTAGGTGTGGATCTGTGAGAAGTCATTAGGATGCTCAAAATCATTATGGTAAATATGCATATGTGAGATATCACCAATCTGTAGATTATTCCCAATATAAGAAAAACCATTATCAATAAAGGAGTGGTTGATCCTCCTTTAGCATCCAGCCCTTGTTTAGTAATTCTTTGTTGTCAACATCAGTCTTATAACTTCTGATGTGTTCAGATTGAAATAGTTTTCTCTCTCTAATAAATGGTGGGTTTAACCTATGATGAATGCATCCTAAGATATGGAAAATCCTTTTGGAGTTTGCAAATATCTGTACTTCTTTTTATGGTGTACCTTTTTTGGATAAGTAAATATATGCCCCTAGATGTGGGCTTAAAGTACCTATCGTGAAGAGCAATGAATATTAGTGTACTGCTTATGAAATTTGGCCTTCTTTCTCTTTTTTTGTTTTATTTTTTTCATCTTTTTTTATCTTGTCATAGCATGGTTATTTATTGGTCATCTTTTTAATTTCATGACATTTCATTATTACCTATTCTTTTATTTTCAAATACAACAAGCAAAATAAGACATGAAAAATAACATAATATAAATTATATACAACTCTATTTATATAAAATAAAAATTTTCAAAGTAAAAAATAGAAACTCCCAGAATGAAAAATAAAATATATCACTTTGAGGGCATTGATCCATGTGCTTTATGATATGTCCATCCTGATGATGGTCTATAAGTGGGCAATCAGGGAGGTCAGATTGGTGCTATGGCTTGAGGTGTTGGAGGTGGCTGCTCTTCTGCCTGTTTAAACATAAACCTAAAGCTTGGTATCACTAATGTCATTGGCTACAACTCTTGTGCTATAACCTTGCCAGTCTCTCTAATCCTTATCCTACCTTGTGAATTGCCTTAGAATGGCTCTCCAAGTACCTTATCAGGCCTTCTCTCAGGCATTTGATGTACCTTCTCAGCTCCTCATTAGTGTCGATCATAGCTTGTCTGGCTCTTGGAACTGCAATCTCAATACACATGCTCTAATCTTTGAGCTGGGTGATAAAATCATCAACTACCTACAAAAACTCATCTAATCTATATCCTATAGCCTGCATATCTGTCCTAAGATTTTGAACCTCTATCTGTAAAGTTTGGATAGCTATTGGTAAGGTATAAGGAGATTGTACTACTATAAGAATAGCTCTTCATGTCTCCTCTATGGCTGCTAGCCTTATGGAGATATCATCTGATGGAGTGGTTGAAGGTACTTATGCAGGAGATGGCAAAATTGCTAGTATGGATGCAGTCAAGGTGGATGCCTCCTGGTTTTTATGAGCTGAAGGAGCTAAAGATGATAATGCTTTAGGATGTTTGTATCAAGAACACCTCAATACTGGTGACCTCTGATATCTAATAGGAGATCTGACATGTACCGGAGTCTATAGTGAATTGCCCAGGAGGTCGTGTATGTCAAACTACATGTCAAATGCATAATTAAAGTCTATCCCTACCCCTTGGAGCTTCTTAGCCTCGTGAGGCTTATCTAACTGATCATCCTACTGAGGTGGCTGATATGTAGATATCTAAGACTTTGTTGGTGTCTCATCTGCTCCTTGACACTGTCCATTAGCCTCATCTACTGTATTTGGGACTATAAGATCAAGGCCGAGCTCCTCTTAGGTCTCTAGCACTATGAGTAATCTATACTGGCCCTCATGCCCATCTGTCGGTACTACCATAATCATGGTAATAGCTGTTTGCAAGTGTATATGCATACTCTCTAGGAATGGATCCCTAAAATGCTCCTCCTTCAGCCTAAGGGATATGAGTAGTCTGGTGATGAATCTTTTCACACATACCTGATTCACTAACATGGTACTCACCCTGGTCAGTGTCAAGATAATCTTATGCTTGATATCTATGGGGTGGCCCTCCTGCATCCTCTATAAGCTAGTACAATATACCGAATTGACATTACCTGGGCTTCTAGTATGCCAAGGTAAGAGGTGGATAGGACTCTCTGCAAGTATCTATAAATCTGAAGATGTAACATCATGCTTTTTGCCTTATTTAAGTCATAAATTGCTTCAAGCAATGTCATAGCACTTCATCTCTCCTGTTTATTAGCTTAGATGGTGTAACTATATGCGATCTGCTCGAAAATGCCATGGCCTTTGTAAACCTGTGCCTGATGATGCTAAATAGTATCCCTAAGGCTCTAAACCTCACTACCCCTCTCAAGTATCTGACCACTGATACCGTTCATACTCTACGGTGGCCAGAACCTCATGGGTCACATCTAGATACATCCTGAAAGCTTGGGAAAATAAGTCAGTCTAACCTGCTCTAGCTAGGAGTCTGTCAGCCTCCTTGATCAATCCAAAATCCTACAGGAACTATCTAGACATAAATATGCCAGCTCTGTATTGGACTTGCCCGAAGGCTCTATATCTTCTAGCCTATATGGCCGTCATATAATCTGACATTAGCTAGGATGGCTAGGAATGTGCTATCCTATGAGGCATCCTATAAAAATAATAGATGTTAGTTTGTGTTTGACTTTTAGTTTCAAGCCAATCAACGTTTCATGATTATATTGAGTTAAATATTAACAAATAATCTACATAAGAAATGCATATATAGTTCTAACAATCATGTATAAAAGATGAGATGAAAAAGCCTTGCATTCTTTACAAGAAATTAAGTAAAATCCAGGTAGCATTTCAACTATGAATGATATTGCTCCCTGCATACAAGCAATATTTAAATAACACATGGGTCCCCAAGGCCTATGTGACCACAATACTACGTTCTATGCTTTTTGAGGAGTTTTAATTAAATTTTGGCATCATTCCGGATAAGAATGTGATTACCCCCTAAACGAAGACATATTTAAAGGCAAACAACAAATCACAGGCCTTTAGGGTCTCCAAATGACATAATTATCAACATTTCATGCTTTAGAAGAATAGTTAAAGGCAGATACAAATTCAACATTAAAAATTCAATAGCATTTTGGCTAGGAATGCCACTGCCTCCCTGTATAAAAAATATATTTGAACAACACACAACAAACCCTAGGGCATTAAGGCTACCAAACAATCACAAACTTGAGTTATTCATAGTTGGTGTAATAGCAGACATAAAAAATGCATTTCAAATTTGAAGATTATCTATGTTTTTATCTGAAAATAAAATGCTATAGATTCACATGCTTGTATACACAGTATTTTGATTATCTACAACATCATGCAAAGAAAGTTGGTATTTACACCATATTACTTAAACTATAAGGTATTAATTATTTTCAAACTAAACAACAAGAATAACAATAAATATTTATACAATAGCAAGTGTTCGGGCCCATCATGCCTAAAACTAAATTCTTTTAACCTAAGTCATATTCTAACTTAAGAGGAAAAAATAATAAAAAATTAAATTTTACTTACTTGGATCAGATAAAAGAGAAAAAGGCAGAAATGGTAGAAAAGCTTTACTCCTTAAAGTGTTCCTTGCTCTTAGGAGTCCTTAGGCACAAACGGCTCATGATTTGGAAGCCGAATGAGAGAGACTAAGAAGAAAAAATGAAAGGAGATTTCGAATCACAAAAAAAAAATGGAGTTTGAATGGAAAATACAAAAAATGGCTTTCGAATGGCAGGAATCAAGTGAGGGACGGAAAGACCATCCTTCACTAAGTGATAGATAGGATGGAAAGGTTATCCTATCCCTCAGGTCAAAATGACCAAAACACCTTTCGATCTTTATTTTCTTTTATTTTTCACATTTTAGCTCTATTTTCATCGATTTTTTGACTGTTTTCATCAATTTTTCATTCTCTATCCATTTAAAATTAATTTACAACATTATTAATACTCTTTTTATGGGTTAACATATTATTTTTACATTTTTCACAAGTTTTAATTACATTTTAATATACATTTCTATAAAGTCCAAAATACCCTTTGAAATTTAAGTACTCTTCCAAGTAGATGACTTTTCACATTCTAAAACCTCCAGGTTTGAATATTCATATCATCAAACTTTTTAAATTTCCTGGAAAACACCAACAAAGGCAAATTTAATAATATGTATATGCAATGTATGGGACATGCAAAATGTGACTTTTGGCCTTCCAAGGGTGAGAGATGAGCAACCTATGGCCCTCTTTTGGTGAGGGACGGCCTTCCCTCATCACTTCTCTATAAATAGTGCTTGATTTTCTTGGATTTTATGCCTTTGACTTTTCATCTTCCTGGATGCTTCTTTAAGGTATTCTTCTCTCTCTTTTTTTTTCTTTTTTTTTTCTCTTTCCTTTATTCTTTTCTTTCAATCATTTATTGTTATCTATTCTTTTCGGACCTAGACTGCTTGAAAAATTTTGTAATCATGACAATTGCAGTTGTTAAATTGCACTAGTTGTTAGATGATTCAAGAATATAGGGGGATCATTGAGTAGCCTCATATTCCAGCTTGAGATTTTTTAGAAGAATGACCTTGGATAGGAATTTGCTGCTTATTGCTACCTAGTACTGGGATCCGAGATTTTATGTATTTCAATTTACTCACTAATAGTTATGCCCCTTATCGAAAAAGTTTGTTGTTATGATCAGTGTTAGGTTCGATCTTGATGTCCAAACTTGTTTACGTTTTCCTATTTTTAAATATCCCAAAGAGGTAGCTCATGTTTTCGATGTTTTATCTGCTAAGGCTCATGGCTTGATTCCATTAGGAAGGACATTCCTTCTGGAGCAACTGCTTAATGTCCTTATCGACTTTGATGATGTACCTACCTTCAGTCTATTGTGGTACTGCTATGTTATTTTACTCGAGGTTTATTGGTGTATAGCGAAGATCCTATGATTGGGGACTATGAGCTATTCAACATAGTGGATGGCCTATATCGAGGTTGTAACCCTTTTTATGATTGTGGCAGAGACCATTGTAGGTCTGGATTCAATTTATCGTGACTTTGACTCTCTTCTCATTGGTAGCCTTTTTTTTCTCCAGGTATTTCCTTAACTTTAAAGGTAGTATGCCCCTTGTGGGTTTCCATACTAGCTTTTTCTTATTGAAATATGCATCCTTTTGGATTTTCACACATTCCTATACCTTATTTCTACCTGAAATGAACCTAACTCACTCCAACAATTTTTTTTAGGTGTAGCTTCCTGAGAAGCTAAAGCTATTATTAGAGCCTCATCCTTAAGTTAGAGCCATATGGACTTACCCTATGAGGCATATCACACTTAGGCATTTGCAGCATGAGTTTCTGATGGTCCAAGAGGGAGTTGATTGGCTGGGCAATCTAACAGATGATGACATCGTATTTAGATGTGTTTGGCTGCCTGTCACCTCTATGGTTAGGGATGGAGACACAGGGTGTGTTCCTTTATGTAAGCTTCATTATGCCACCTTTTATGTTTCTTCCCAATGTGTTCAATAGTTTAGAGGTCGACAGGACATTGTGAGGCATCCACTGGGCTTCCATAGTGGCATTCTTACTACTCATTTACTGATAAAGTACTATTAGAGGATTTGGGCTTAGCTTTCGATGAGGGTTTCCATGACACTAATGCTTGCAATTTCATCACTTTTGATGCTTACAAGCAATGGGTTACCAGTCCATTTGTTGATAACAAACTTTCACATTTAAGACATCTGGATGAGTAGAGAGATATAATACTGATAGATTAGATTCAGACATTTTTATAGATGATGTTTTTGCTTTTATTGAACATGTGATAAGAATATGCCATTTTTGAATGCTTAGATGACATTTTTGAATACATGTATGACTTTTGTTTCTGATTTTGGTACACATGATTAGTATTTAACTTTATCTCACTAACACTTATTATTTAATCTCGAAATGAAATTTTACAAGCATCATAACTCCTGTCATCAATCAGCCCTCTCAGGTTTCCTTTATTGATTATTTTCTCTTAGCCTCTGATTTTTTCCCAAAATGCATTTTTTCTGTTTTCACCTTGGCGAGGCACCTAATTTTAGTAAAGCTGCCATTTTTTTGGATTTTCGACCCACGAGGCATTTATTCTTTTTTTAACCTTTTTTTAATCTTTAGCCATGGAATATTTTCAATCTATCGACATTCATAGGCTCTCTGAATTCATTGCCATCACTATTAAATAAAATGGTAGTGCCCTTAGACAATAGTTTCTTAAACACAAAAGGTCTTTCCTATGTGGACCCAAATTTACCTCTGATATCTGGCATCCTGGCCTCATCTATTTGAACACTAGGTTTCCTTTTTTCAGTGGGTACTTCCTAACTTTCTTCTCAAATGAACGAGCTAGCCTTTTCTGATAGACCTAATTGTGATAATAAACCCTCATTCTATCTCCATCTAGTAAGTTAAGCTACAATAGTCTCTATCTAGCCCATTTTACTTTTGGTACCTTAGCTTTCAAAATAACCTTTAAAGATCGATATTCAATCTTTATCAGCAGTGCTGCTTTTATTCCATAGATCAAAGAGAACAAAGTAGCTCCTATCGAAGTTCTAGTTGCTGTCTTATAATCCCATAACACGAAGGTAGTTTATCAACCCAATTCTTATAAGTTCAAACCATTTTGACCAGAATTCTCTTCAAATTCTTATTGGCTACTTCGACTAATCCATTTGCTTAAATCCTATAAAGAGAAGACTTATGATGTTGAAACCCATACTTGATGAGCATCTATCTGGTTTGTCCCAAAAATTGTAACCCATTATCTAACACCACATGATGATGTAACCCATATCTGCATATCAGATTCCTTTCGATAAACTTAGCCATATCTCGTGCATCTACTTTCTTAAAAGATTTTGTTTCTACCTACTTGGTAAAGTAATTGGTAGCCACTATAATGAATCTATATCCACTTAAGGCAGCGAATAGATCATTCATATGATGTCTATTCCCCATGCAACGAACAACTATGGTGATATGAGGTTGTACAATTCAAAAATAGGCAAATGTCTTAAGTTGGCATATTGTTGACAAAACTGGTACTTTTTAACATACTTAGAGTAATCATTATCCATTGTGAGCAAAAAGAAACCTTGCCTTATAATTTTATTTACTAAAGCTAAACCGTTCATATAGGCTCCGTACACTCCTGCATGTACTTCCTCCATTACCTTCTTTGCTTTTTTTTTTCATTTAAGCACCTTAACTGAATTTCATCAGGTTGTCTCTTGTAAAAAACTCCTTCTACAATGATGAATTGGTAGGATAACTTATGAATCAATCTTTGGTCCTTTTCAGTTGCTTCCTCAAGGAATACTGACTTTTTTAGATAATTTAATATATAAAAGGACCAAGGCTTTCCATCATCCATCTCAACATGCATGACTTACTCCCTCTCAAAGCATGGTTTGTCAAAGCTCAAGATTAAAATAGGCTTCATGATTAACCCTATATGTGTAATGCCCCTAATGGTACCCTAAGAGGGGTAGATGGTCTTTTTGCATGAGACAGAGATTGATTATGTGGCTAATAAAGGGGAAATTGTAATGTAAGGACTTAATTGAAAAGTAAAAGTAAAAGTTTTAAGGAAGAAGTGTGAATATTTCAAAATTAAGATACCAAAGTAAAAGACATAAGTATAAAGAGGGACTAAAGTAAGATTTTGTCATGATATTTTGAGCCAACCAATGAAGAATGGACACTAGTGTTTCTAAAAAAATTAATTAAAAAGAGATAAGTTAAAAGAAAGGAAGAGGGAGATGTGGCCGGCCATTCTTGGCCTATCTTTCCTTTATCTTCATCCTTTCTCAAGCTTGAGTGGATGCTGATCCAAGTAGAGAAAAAAAAGTTGTAAATGGTAGAGATGAAGAGCAAGAGTAAAGAAGAGAAGATAAGAAGGAAGAAAGAAAAAGTTAAAGCTTAATAGAGGTATGGGAGTTATATTATTTTTTATGCATTTGTAAATGAAATAAATTGATATATGTGTTTTAGATGATCTATAGTTGATGTTTGAGTGAATAATTGAATTTATAGTGTATGAGAAAGATGATTTGTGCCTTAGAAAGAGATAAGGTGAAAATCTGTTCAAGGTTCACTTGAACCAGTTTTAGTGTAACATGCTTAACTATTTTTTTAGATGTCTGATTTATGTGAATCTAGTTGGATATGAACTTTAAGACATAGATCTACAACTTTGTAGAAGAAATTGGGATTTAAATCTGTCTCTAAAGTGTCCAAAAATGAGCTTGAAATGGATAGACCTCTGCTATCCATCACCTAGGAATATTCTATAATGTGTTAGTGATATCTTGTGATTTAGAAGTCAAAATTGAGTTATTTTTTATGTTTTAGAAACTAGAGACATAGTGGAACAACTTTGTTGAATATCAATTTCCCTGAAAATGACCTTTTGAAGCTCAAAAATGGCATAGAAGTCGAGCCTAAAATTCTATCTTTGAGTGGTTTGGGTCTCACGGTTACTACATTTTTTGTAGTAACCGTGAGGTACCTCAGTTTTCAGTCCAGACCCTAAAGAAGACCTACCTCACGGTTACTAATCTTTTCATAGTAACCATGACCCCTTTAAAAAGTATAGACCACGGTTATTATTCATTTAATAATGATCGTGAGGTAGTATGACGCCGTCCAGAGCCAGAAGGGTGACCTAGGTCACATTTACCATGATTTTGTTAGTAATCGTGACCCCTATTTCATTTTTGAGCCACAGTTACTAGGATTTTGATAGTAACTGTGACCCTACCCTCTCTTTCTTGAACTTGATTTTAAAGTCTAAATTGTTATTAAAGCATGTTTAAGCCTTCGTAAATGCTTTTAGAGTGTTTTAAGTACAAAACAAGAGTAGTAAGTGATATGGAATAGGTGTAGAACATAATGAATTAATGAAATTAAATAATAAGTCTTAAATGCATAAGAATTTGTACAACAAATGAATATGAATGAACATGAATAGCATAATTTAGTGAAACAAAGGCATGATTATGACATGTATTAATATCATGTTTTCTAAAAATATACAATAAAATGTACGAGTAATGACTGTTAATAAACATGATAAATGGTAAGCATAATGTTATAAGTTGTATGACAAATGATAATTATATTAATGTTAATGTTAAGTGTATTTGAAGTTTAAGCAACTATAAATTGTTTATTGATTTTGTTACATGCTCTATTTAATGTGTTATCTCCTTGAATCTAAATGTATCAAGTGTGATAATTTAGAGTGATTAAATACTATTTGTAAGCCTGAATTTCACATAGTAGTGGATAGATAGGCATGCCTATAAAGGGGATAGTGATCGCAGCTGCAAGAGTTATCACCAAAATATGACTAGTGTAGTGTTTGATACCTTTTGGTATCTAGTGAACTGAGAATTTTATGTCTCTAGTGCAGTATCTAGTGTTTGTACCCATATCCAGCCTTATGAGAATTCAGGCAATGTAAGTGATTTGATGGATGAGTAATGATAAGTGATTAATAGTGTAAATATTATTTTACATAATGATAATGTTAGTGCTTTTTATTCCATAATGAAGTGTAAATGAAAAACCGTATTGTAATTGTAATTGAGTGTATAATTGTTGTTGAGTGTGATTAAATGCATGTAATGAATAAGGGCGTTATGATATTATATTATATTCTTGTCATATTAGATTTTATGTATTTGAGACTTCGATAAGAAGTCAAGTGTACTATTTACTCCCCACTGAGCCATTGCTCAGCATGGGTGTTTTCCCCATGTAGGTACTCAGAGATGAGAAAGTGCTTTTGCTAGAGTCAACATCTGCAGGCCACTAGAAGGGTAATGAGTGAAGGAATAATTCTGATAATATATTATTTTTTTTGTAAATGTATATTGTGTAAAACATTTGAAATATATGTAACGAACTAAGTTTTGATTGTACTTTAAATATATTATATGTATTTTTGTGCAAGTAATTTAATAAAATAATAAGTATATAAAATGGTAATAAGAGCGAGCATTACAATATGGTATCAGGGCAAAGGTTTAGGCGGTTTTGGGCAATAAGGTGTTAGAGAATATATTAGAAATATGTGTCTATATAGTGTTATGGCCTTAAAGTAGATGTTGTCTTGTTTAGTGTACATATAGAATTGGATCCTAGTGAAAGTATAGATAGTCAAGAGTGTAAATCCAATGATAGTGAAAAGACTAATGTAGATGTCTTTATTCTCGATAGATAGTAGAGCACGAAAGCCCTATGTGAAGTTGATTTGAAAGTGGATTTAGATAGATATGGCGGTATGTGTACTTGTCAGTAAATCCTTAACAGTTTGGGCAATTGATTATACATGTTATAGCATGGGATAGGGCAAGCATACATGATATATGAAAGCATACATTTTCATCCTATCATTCTTACACCCTATTGCATCAGCATTATTTGCAAAGTCATGAAAAGCATTAAATTACATGCAAAGGCCCCAATTGGAAGGGAAACTGACAGGATATACATTGAGTGTAGTGATGATATGATAGGGAGAGAATAATAAAGTTATAAAGAGATGAAGTTAGATTGAATATAAGCATGATAAAGTAAGGAATAAGACAAATAGGGAGAGATAGTATTGAATAAAGTCTAATTAAGATAGAGTTATTGGAATGTAATTGATGAGATTTAAGGAATTCCTTAGTTACCAGGTTCCAATCCTCATTCATCCACCTATCTAATGTATGATACAAGTCTATGGTAGGCCTGATCAAGATCAAGCAAAAGTACTCAACCTTCTATTTTTTAGATATAGTAGTCCCTTTCATGATTAGTGTGTATTGTTTGATATATGCTGAAGGATCTGAGGTGCCATCGAATTTTGGTAAATCAAGCATCTTGAACCTTTGAGGCAGCGGCTTATCTCTATCCAAATCCCTATCTTTAGGGTTTATCCCTATACCAATAGGCAGTAGTCTAGACATAGCTTCAATCTTTTTCTCCATCTTCTTTAAAGCGGATCCTCGGTACTAGGATCCCTAATCTTTTTGTTCATTACTGGAGGAACATAGTCCTCATCCTCATCTTTTATAAAATCATCCTCTGGGTCATCTCTTGTAACACGTAAAATTTGTATCTAATATGCATGACATGTTTTAGAACACAAAAAGTAATCCTATGATGGTTTTTGTAATAATCAAAGTTGAATAGAAGAAATAAATTTGGAAGTGCATAAGGATTAAACACGCTCAGACCAGGAAAATTTGAGTATAGATGGCCTAGTTAACTATTTGAGTTAACACTAAAATATGAAAATAGGTATTAAATGGAGTCCAATGGCACAATTTGAGATGAAATTGAGCTCAAATGTGTCCTCAAATCAAATAGTGAAATTTTTACTCGGTACGAAGAAAGAGGTTGATCGAGAGTTTGACCAAAACTCTAACAATAGCAAATGACCTTTTAAAATCATCAAAGTTTCTATATCTCTATTAAATGTGATGTCAAATATTTTTTTTTGTAAAAAAATAAATTTTACAATAACATTGAAATAGGTACAATCGAATTAATTTGATTGAATCGGATTAGAAATGAGCTCAAATTGAGCTGAAATTTTTTATGGAGATTTAATTTATTATTTTAAGAATTATAAAATTGATTTTGAATGAATTTGAGGTTGAAAAGAAAGATAAATAATTTAAAGTGCATTAAATGGGTTTAAAATCAATTTTGGGCTTAAATTAGGTCCAACCACTTTGGTTGGACTAGCCTAACCTAAAATTCATCCTATATAAGGTCAAAATATCAATATTTTCTAAAGAGAACTCTAGATTTCAATCTCCCTCTTTAGTCTTCTTCAAAATAATATGCTTTTCTTCCTTCTCTCACTAATTCTCTTTTTTGTTTTCCAATTTCTCTCCAAAATCAAGCCTTCTAGATTAATTTCAGCCTCTTTACAACATCATAGCATTCTCTACCCTTTAATTAGAGTAGTAAAAGTGAGAGAAATGAAGGATTGAATTTTATGTGTCAAAATTGAGGGAGATGAAGTTATTTTAAGTAACAAAAGTAAGAAAAAGGAAGTTTGAGAGGGTAGAAAAAGAGCATAAGGTTAGTTGAAATTTCTTTCAATTACACATTATGTAACTATAAGAACTTAGGTAGCAATGTAAAATAATTGAAAGTAATATGTTAAAATGATAAGTTAAGATGCAAAGAATATGAATTAGTAAAGAAAATAAAGTGGAAGAGAAAAAGCCTAAGTTGGCCAAATTTGAAACCTAACGTTAACATGTGGAAATTTGATGATTTATGGTTAAGCATGAAATTCATAATTTAATAGATAAAAAAGATGATAGAAGTGATTAAAATTGAAAATAATAAGTGAACTTAAGGTTACATAATTGTAAGTAATGATGGAACTCAAGGTAACTAAAGAATTATAATGTAAAGTTAACATGTATCATTATATACTTTTTTTAATATGATTTTAGAATCATTTATGATATGTAAATGATGAAGAAAACTCTCGTTAAGTATGCGATCATAATGTGGCCAAAAAGTTAATGTAATGAAAATGGCATGTTTTAGTTATTTTTTTGTGATAATTTATATGATGAATATGCAAAGACAAGCATGATAGGATATCATAAAGTTATGCATCATTTGTTATATAATGTGATTAATATGAAAAACAAGTGATAATGTGATATAATGTAATAAAATAAATAACCCAGCAGATAATCCAGGACTGTAGATATAATGGCTAACCATAGGAATTTATACCACGATAGAATTATGAGGTTTGATCTGACACTATATTTGGATTGCCGGCACACATATGGATTAGGGATGTAGGATCACAGTAAGTGATCTGGTCCCAATGATGTAGGGTTACGATAAGTAATCTGGTTCTATGAGTATCTGGTCCTAGGAATGCAGGGTTATGGTAAGTAATCTGATCATATAAGTCTATTAGTAGCATTGGAGTCCTCATTCAGCATATTTGGTTCGAGGATTCCCACTAAACATATTAGGGATAAAATCATAATTTTTGGTAAAAATTTAGAACTAAATAATAAATTATGCCTAAAAGAAGTTAAAGATGAAGTAAAATAATAAAAAAAGATGACGAATGGAATTAAATAGGTTAAAAAGGGTAAAAAGATAATTACATGAGAAAATAGGGGTAAAATGGTAACTATTCAAGAAGGTGGGAATTAAATGTTAAAGTAATAAAAAAAGACTATCATAAAGATAATTGAATAGGAATAAGGTAAAAAATGAGATTAATGATTTCACAAAGGGTAAAAAGGTAAATGTATGAGAAAACAAGGATAAAAGACCGAAATATGCAAGAAAGATGTCATAAAGTTAAATAAAGAAGAAATAAAATGTGAAATATAGTTAATAGTACATAAGGGTAAAATTGTAATTGCATGAGGAAATAGGGATCAAAAAGTAAATTGGCTATAAAAGAAGTCTTAAAAGGGAAATAAATAAGAAACAAGGTGAAAAACATGGTTAGTATATGCAAAAAGGATAAAAGATTTAATTGCACGATAAATTGGGATCTAGAGAGTAATTTAACATCAATAAGAGAATTAGAAAGATTAAAGTAGTCAAATTAGACAAAAAGGAAAAAAATATAAATAATAGATAGTATAGGGGTCAAAACGTAATTTTCCATCCCCTTAGAAAATTTAGGGACTAAAAAGAAAATTAACCATCTAAGTTGAATTAAAGGTCAAAGCAAAGTTAAAGGAATCAAAATGAAAGTCAAATATGATAACTAAAAAGTTTAAAGGCCTAATTGTAATTTTACATTCAAGTTGAAATTATATAAGATTTACTAAGATAATTTCGAATATAAAAACTATTTAGAAAAAGGGATAAATTCGAAATTAAATTAAGTCAAGTATGAAGAAATAAAAGTTTAAAGTATGAAGAAATAAAAGTTTAAGGAATAAATTATAATTTGACCTTTAAATAATAATTATATTAAAATTTGTGAGAAAAATGAGTAATGAAAGGATCATATGGTAAAATTAGGATAATAAAAGGTAAAATTTATTTAATTAGTCAAAGGTAAAATAAAGAGGGTAAAATAGTAATTTACCCTTATATAGAGGAAATTTGAAAATTAAATTGTAAATTAGAGAGTAAAAATAAAATAAAAGATACAATAGAGTAAATAAGGGTAAAAAAGTCAATAGGTAATAAAATTTAGATAGAAAGAGAAGTTTGAACAAATTTAGTGTATGAAGGGTAAAAATTGTAATTTAGTTAAATAGTTGAGGAAACAAGGGTGAAATTATAATTTTGGCAAAAGAAGTAAATATAAGGCTTAAAATGAAAGAAAATGAAATTAAGTTAAAGAAATAATTAATTTTGGTAAAGGAAGTAAATTGAACGGCAAAAATGAAAATAAATGAAATTTATGGTAAAAACTGTTAAAAAGGAGGAATAAAGCATTAAATGGTATTTATGGAAAAAGAGACATCAAAAAGAGTCAATTAAGTCAAAAAGAAGACTTTAATGTTAATTTTTTAAAATACAAAGCCCATATGTTATATTGAAAAAACTAAATAAACTTAAATATTTTTTTAGATGGAAGTAAGGATTTTTAAGAAAAACTTACAAGTATGGAAAATCTAAAGGCAATTAGGAAATTAAGTACAGTAAAATAAAATTCAATCAATAAGAAAAGAAATTTGTAATGATATTGAAATTGAAATACATAAGCAGCACATCAGTAAGATAGAATTTACAAACTATGCTGAGATCAAAATAAAGTTCAATTAAAGTGCAAAAAGTAAAATAATTAAATTAAGTGACAATCAACAGCTAGTAAGTAGTTACATAGAAAAGGCAGGGGTATAAGTATAAATTAATATTGAAATTATAAATAACAGCAGTTGGACGGCAAAAAGATGAAACAAAAAAAAACCAATTAGCCAGGATTAAATGATAAATTCAAAATAAAAAAATAAAATTGTAATTTTGTTTAAATTATTTTATTAAATGGAATTTTGTGTAGTTGTATCCACCATTAGGTAACAAAGTTGCTTAGCGCATGGTTGTTTGATTGCGCGCAGGGACATGTATTGAGGATGCAATGTTGAAAGAGTAAAATGGCATGTACATATGCCATGGGTTGGGACACAAATAGTAGATAACTCATATAATGGGTTTAGATACATGATTAATAATGTATTATGTATGTTATGATTACAAACTTGTAGCAAATCTATTCATACATGTATATATTTTAGGTATGTACATATGAAACTTTATGCCTGAGTTGTGTTAATGAACTGGATAATTTTAGAAGTGCTATATTTTCTATTGGTGTTTTGGAGGCAGAGGTTGCGTTTTAGGAGTTTTAATTCGCTATTTGCAAGTTTGGGTAGCACAATTTACAAGCCATTATGCTACCAAAATTTGTACTGAGTTAACAGTAAATAGTAGATGTCGTTAGTAATAGTAAATAATACATAGTGATCTTGAATGAACTGAGGGTTTTACATCTCTTTTTTCCCTTCTAGGTGGGTCTCAAAGCACAATAGTATCATATATGGCAACGTTACCAACATGAGTTGGCATATATGTCCCTTGAGTGGGTACTATAGGTTGAGTTATAGCATTAGGAGCTATAGAAGCCACCATTCCTCTGATTATAGCTAACATTCTTTTTTCAAACTCATGTAGACATCTATCTAGTCTCTGATCCAAGTCGTCCCTCACTGTCGGAGGTCAAACTTGTAACACCCTAAAACTTGAGTCGTTTAAGGAAACCTTTGAATATGCCAATAATAATTTTGATGCCGATCTTCATGGACAAATTTATTGAGAATATGATATTATTGGTAGACATTATGTTGAAGGCTTTTAAATTAATAATGGTAATTAAAGTACATTTTAGAAAATTATAATAAGAAATTAAAAGTAAATGAAAGTATATAATAATAATAATAATAATAATAATAATAATAATAATTATAATTATTATTATTATTATTATTATTATTATTATTATTATTATTGTTGTTGTTGTTGTTGTTGTTATTATTAAGGGAAGACCATACATTTCTAGAGTCTCTAGAAATTCCTAGATAAAATATTATGGTAAAAAATTTACAAGGGGATGAAAAAGGCAAATACGGAAAGGAAAGAAAAAAAATGACAAGAGAGAGAGCAAGGGGACAAGGTAGGCTGAACGGTGCACCAGCGTCGACGTGATTTTGATAACGGCAGCAACCCAATGATGTCCATACCGTGATAACCAACCATATGTCCTTCTATTCCCCTTCGATAAGTCACACTTCCTCGTCATCTTGTTCATAAAAGAAAATAAAAGAAAAAAGAAAGAGAGAGCTATAAGGCTATTTTTCGACCATCTCCGACATTGGGCGGTAACATGAATAGCATCATAGTTTGGCTTATGGTTGTTACCCTTCATTCTCCTCACTTGTTGGTGATAACTAGATCAAAGATAGGTGAGGTAGAATAATTCAGCCTCGATTCCAACCAAAAGTGGCAACGTTAGGGCGCATGATCATCGACAATGAGTTCTTGGTGCTTTGGGTTTCACGATGGCAGTGATGGTGCATCTCCAATGAAGCTTTGTTGATCGGTACAAAGGGTTTGATTTTGAAGGTAATAAGTTGAAAGAGATTATAGATTTTGATTTCAAAGTAGTTCGTGCACACTTTAATTTAATAAATTTGAAATTAAATGTGTTTGTATGCTTAAGTTGTTGAGAAGCATATTCTTGTATGTTAACTTATGATTTTTTGTGTGTACAAATATTAGCGGAATGAAGTGTGTATGTGTTAGTATGTTTTAAATGATGAAAATGAGATGAATTAAGCTCTAGGCTAAAAAGTAAAAGAAATGGTTAATTAGATGGCTTAACTTGTTAACATAATCTATTTATGCCAAATAGGGGTATATTAGTTCATCGATTTAATTCAAAATAGATATGTCAATGAAAGCAAATTAAGATTAAAGATGTTTTTAAGAATTAAACTCATAAAATGCAAGCATGGAATAAGTTGAGTATGATTAAAAGTGTGGTTTTAAATCTCAGATGGTTTAGAAAAATAAAAAATTGGTTTGATGGGATGAATTAAATTAAGATTTAGGTTGAAAAATGAAAGTTTGGTGATTGAAGCTTGTCGATTGATTTCATTATTATTTGATTAGATGAATTTGAATATAATTAAAATTTGAGGTTGAAATATAATGGGCTGGTGATTTAAATGTGTTATTATAATGTTAGTCTGGAGCTTAAGAAAAGTTTTATTTATGTAAGATTTACTTGGAATTCTAGAATTGATGTGGAAAAGATAAATGAAATTGAATTAATGATAAGATAGAGATAAAAATGGTGTTGGTAACTTGAGCAGTAGAAAAATTTTTAATTTAATGACTCTAGTTCCTAGTTTAAAAATCCAAATTGTGTGATTTAAGGCTTAAATAAATTTAAGATATAAACTAATAAAAATTCAAGGAGATTAGATAGTCTAATTTCACCTTTGAGATATCTTGTATAAGGCTGCAAATCTGGGCTATAAATATGTCCATGTCTATTATCAATTACAATTAAGATAATTTAGTTGATGGCGTGATGGGTGGATTCGAATAGTGTGTTGGGCAGATTTGAATGGTGTTTTGAATGGATTTGAATGGTGTGATAGGTGAATTCGAATGGTGTAATGGGTGGATTCGAAAGGTGTGATGGATTAAATAAAAATCTACAGAAAATTTGTGATTGTAGTGCTCTATAATGATCACTCAATATTAGAGGTTGGAGTGTAGTGTCATGTTTCGAACACTCCAATCCTATCAGGCTTAAAAAGCTATAATCCTATATATTTTCCTAATTTATTCATTTGGATTATTGTGCAGATACTTAATTCAAAAATATACCTTGTTAATTTTACATAATGAATAATTGAATCAGAAAATTTATCTCAATAAGGACATCACTTAGACACATTAGTATAATTAGAAGTACTTATTTCACTTTCAAAACACCGCAATTTGAGTAAGTTTATGTTTTGCTTATTATTCTGAGAAAATATTTAACTTTAGATTTGGCATATGGTTATGTATTTATAAATCATCTTATTATGTGATTCAAATTATTATGCAAGCTTGGAAATTTACATTTTGATACAACCTTATGGGATGACTTGTGTTTATTAATTATATATACATAATAAAGTAAAATTTGTCAAACACTCTAATCAAGCTTTTAGGTTTGATGGTAACTGGAGGTTGGGGAATTATATGTGTTGGAGTTGTTTTGGTTAAGACATCCTTATCCAGCCCGTTTATCAGGTCAGGTATAGGGTGTTACACAATAAGAGTGACTTTAGCCCTTTCTCTCAGAAATGGAAACCTTGCAGTGTGTCACCAGTCACTCTCCCAGTCTTGTTTCCCCTTTTAATGTCATTCATTTCGTCATTTGCCATTTCTGAACTTATTTCCTAACTATTTTCTGACAATCGGCTTGAACCCAACTCGAAACTAACTTTTAAACCTAAATTTGAACATAAGTTTGATATCAGCAATCTGGAAATAGATCTTCTAACCAAGCATCTGTTTGACACTTTAGACCACCTAGATGAGTCTATGATGGCTACAAGAATTAGAGGTTTAGAGTGATGCATGGCAAATGATGCATGAGTATAACATATATGTGATGCATGAATGCAATGCATGATTTTGTTAGAAGTCAATCATAACCACATATAATCATGACAATAGCCTTCCAACCTTATTACTCCTACACACGAGGCATACGATCTCTTTCCTAGGTGGGCTTAGTCCATGGGTCAATAGGATACGCAATGGATGTGTATGGTGCATGGTAAAAATTCGACAGTATAACCTCTCTAATTAAAATCGAAAGCATATGGGTTTCAACCATTATGTATTTTGACTAACTCATACAGATTGGGCTAGGCTTGTCGAAGCATGGCAACCTTTTACTAGTACCTACCTAATTTATTTGAGTTTGGTCAATAAATAAAGATCCACATAGCAAGCAAAGGATTATTATGGGTATACAACCTAGGGAAAATTACTATTATTATTACATAGGCTTGATGAAACTTTAACGGCTATTGAAGCATGGTCCCTACCAAAAGATCTAGCTTATCATGAGCATAATGACCGATGAGTCACCATTTTATATATCAATTGGTACCGAACTTAGGTTGGTGGGTATCATTGACACCTCCCTACATTGAGTGAATGTAGGGCATGCTTCGGATAGCACTGGGGCTAAAAAGGGATGTCTAACTTAATTCTAAGGCTCTAAGATGAATACAAGGAATGTGGTTTAGAAAAGGAGATAAGATTAACATCAAAACCCAATTATAAATAACTTAACCAAAATGCTTTTCGAAGTAAGGTCTTTTTGGTTCCAAGTGTAGTCACCACTATTATGCATGTTAGAGCCTTCGCTCACTTTCGAATTCACTATTTGAGTTTGGTCCATACATAAGGGTCCACATAGCAAGCAAAGGATTATTATGGTTATACAACCTAGGGAAAATTGCTATTGTCATTACATAGGCTTGATGAAACTTTAACGGCTATCTAAGCATGGTCCCTACCAAAAGATCTAGCTTATCATGAGCATAATGACTGATGGGTCACCATTTTATATACCAAATGGTATCGGACTTAGGCTAGTGGGTATCATTGACACCTCCCTACATTGAGTGAATGTAGGGCATGCTTTGGATAGCACCAGGGCTAAAAGGGGATGTCTAACTTAATTCTAAGGGTCTAAGATGAATACAAGGAATGTAGTTTAGAAATGAGATAAGATTAACATTAAAACCCAATTATAAATAACTTAACCAAAATGCTTTTCGAAGTAAGTTATTTTTGGTTCTAAGCGTAGTCACCACTATGATGCATGTTAGAGCCTTCACTCACTTTCGAATTGACTCTTTGAGGCCTGCTTTTAGGGTCCAAGTTTAGAGGAGGTGCACTTTTATTATAAACTGGTTTTCACAATAAGAAGGGTAAAGCCCAATTTATTGCTGACAGTCAACCCATGAAAGGCATCTATAAGTGGGCTCAAAGAGGCAGGTCTCAATTGATTCTCGACCACATTTTGATGCCCGATCAGAGACTGGTGTTCGAGACATCCTCTTATTAGGCATTTTGGTTAGGTGTTGATTTATAATTAATTTTTAAAATTAATCTTCTTTTCTTTCTTACACAATACATTAATGATAGAAATAAGTAAACATCCCCATCAAGTAAAGAAAGCAGTAAACAAAGTCATACTTAAATTATTACAAAAGCAAATTATCCCAAAAAAATTATCCTGAACAAAACCAATATACATACAAACAATGGGGGGTTAACTTGGGTTGGAAACATTGGTTCCCTCATACATATTTACAAAACACTTTTATTATGAATTTGGACTAAAAATTTGGACATTGGTCCGTGTTTTATAAGAAAACCCAATTTATTTTGTAGAAAATGTTTTAAATGCCTCTTTATTTTATCATGCTAAAAGAGAATCCTTTTTTAATAACTATTACAATCCCAAAAAAATAATGCATTTGAAATAAACAATAAACAACAAATAACAGCAAAATAATAAATTCTCGAACAAATCCATAAAATGAATAAAATATGGCAATTAGCATCACTAGGGAATGGACACTAGAAAAGGAAGCATAATTTCCCAATCAAAAAAGATTATAACTCATTCGAACCACAAATGCACCAATTACTCAAAAAAATAAACAAAGCAAATAAGTTAGTATATAAAAAACAATAAAAAACACAAAATTATTTGCACATACAAAATTATTTCAGACACAAAATATATTATACAAAAAATGAAAATATGGCAAGTTATGCGTAAATATTATATTAGACAAATAAATGATGCAAAATACATAAAAGCCTAGAATATGTGACATGATGCCTCAAAAATTACCCAGGGATGGCCAAAGTAGTGAGGGATGGCCATATGAGAGATTAAGGGATGGACAGGGAGAAGAGACTGAGCCATCCTTTCCCTAGGATGAGGGATGACTGTGGCTCAACCCTTCTTCCCATTCGTCTTCTCTGGATAGAATCAAAAATGCAGAAAAAAAGCCCAAAATGCATAAAACATGATAAAAATGATACTTAACCCTACACATGTAATATTTAGACTATAAAACATGTTAAGTCATGCCAGAAACACATAACCATGCACTAACTACATTAAAATTATAAAAATATAGAATTTAGAACCGGAGAACAAGCCTTACATATTTAGCAATGGAGGAATCTCAAAGGATGTAACATACTTCTAGCAAATTAAATAATCCATAAGTGAAACACACTTCCATAAAGCATACATATTATTCAAATAAAATAATTAAAGCATATGGAAATGCATTAAATAATTAAATGATCATGCTTAATAAGATCTAGAGAAAGAAAGTAGGAAAAGAGCCTAGAATATTACCCTCAAGAGATATTTTGATCCTATGGCAATTATAGTCTAGATCTCTTACTTCTATTCATGTTTTGCATTCTCAAGAACAAATTACAAACTTTATTTCTTTTATGGTGTGTGTTTAACAAGGATTATAAATTACAATTTTAGAGAGAGAAAGAAATTCTTCTTCTTATCTAATGATGGCTCTTCAAAAAATGAGTACTCCATCTAAAAACCCTAGATTTAGGTTTAAATACTTGAGGAAGAGTTTTAGTTGAAATTAAACTCAAAAACCTTGCAAATCTGCTACTTAAATCCCTAAAATTTGGATTTCATCCTTGGAGATAACTATCTATTTTTGAAAACTAAAGAAAACATAGGAAAATTTGGGTTTTGAGTGAGGGACAGGAATCCCTCAATGAGGGGCAGCCGTCCCTCATCACTTAACCTTGAAATTCCTAAAAATACCCTGATTTAGATTACATAGGAGAGTTGGACCCATAGATGGGTATCCCTCAAGTGATATACGGCCGTCTATCACCACTGAATGTCCAGAACCAACTTTTTATGCACATTTTGTTAAAAACCTTAAAATATTTGAAAATCATAAAAGTTCTTTGAAAAAAGTGAAAAATTTACGATTGGAGCTTTGAGATCCATACCTTGTTGTCAATAATATACTATCATCGAGTAATCCTAATCTAGGTTGCCTCGGGTCACGATGCCTATAACCTGCATTATGCTCATCCTCAAATGCCAAGAAGAAAGGAACAATATTTAAAACTTCGCTTGCTTTCTTATCTTTCCATTTGTGTTAGCCATACAAGCTTCTGTACAAGCTTTCCATTTTCTTTTTCCTCTCTTTATCTCAATTGGTTCCTGTTAGGCAATTTCTCCCATAATACTCCACTTAAGATAATGAGCAGAGGTGTCAACTTATAGATTATTCTCTAATCCTTCTTTAGGTCATCCAAAAAAAACTGGCTCTTTCAAGCACTGAGGCTATGTTTTCCCATTAATCTCCTTAACATTTGTTACTTGGAATTTTCATCTCATTTTTTATGCCTTCTAGTTTGAGTCTTCAAATTTGCTACTTAAATAATTTGTCATTCAAGTAAGTTTGAGTTGCATGTCTTACAGTACCTCTATCAAATCTCGTCATATTGCTTCAAGTCCAAGCAAAGACTTTTTCTTTTTCTTTTTTTTCTTTCATTTCTTTTTATTTTTTATTCTCTCAACACATCTCACTTCATAAGTCATATTGAATGCAATAAAGGTGTTATTTTTTTAGATTAAATAGAGCAGTTTTTATTGAATTAATATCTTATATAATTGAACCATGATTGTTGCCATGCATGATGCAATAAAATAGGACATAGAAAACATAAGAAAATCTCATATTATTAACATTATTAAAGAAGCATATGCACATTTTACATTAGTAAAAGGTGGTCTCTATTGCATCTTTTCTTACAATAAGTGCAAGTAGCAAAGGGTGTTTCAACATCTTAGGCTCTTCCTTTTTTAGACAATGCCTTCAAGATTAGACATTATATTTACATCCCATAGCTATTTAAACTGTTTCTCATTGGAATTAAATGGGTAATGGCTAGATATCTACATCCCATATTTATCTCAAAGCACATACCATTCCGATGAGCCTGAGTCAAACATAAAAATTTGTTGCAGCACAACTCATCTCCTTTTTTTTTTTATCTTTCAGGTTTACAATTTGTTTGAAGTTAATAAGGTTTTGGATTCGAATTCTTAAAGTTTCATAATTATCTGTTAGGTGGCCAATGTGCTGGTGAAAAGCATAAAACTAGTGAAAAGTCATGTGTCCTAGCTAGTTTTGATGGTAAAGGTTGCAATTTTCCTATTTTGATTAGTCGTTCAAGAATCCAAGATAGAGGTTTACCCAAATCAGAGTACTTTCTTTAATTTACTTTATGACCGATACCTTTGCTATCTTTTGAGCATTACTACTACTACTTGAAGCAAGCATTTTATTAGTCCTAATACTGTTAAAGTTTCAATGACAACTGCCATGTTTTCTACCTCTTAAATCGAGGGAACAAATCCTTTTTGCTTTCATAAATGTATACCTAAAAGGCTTATGATCATCTATTGGTTTTTTATCTGGCCAATAGTACCAATCAGCTAGGGGTATTACACCATCTGGCATCAGAAACTGAGTGCTAGAAATTAAAGCTAAATTAGCAATTAACCCAGTAATAATTTTCCTTTTAAGGTCATCAATCTTTTTACCCAGTACAGTTGTAAGTTCAATTGTTATTGTCATAACTCTTTTTTCAAGGTTTTTAAGTCATTTATCCATATTGCAGGGTTAGAATTACTAGCTTTTATGAGAGGTCTGCTACTGTAGTTTCTACTGAGTGCTATATTGACTATTCCAATGCCTTATATATGTTCGAAAATACCTTAAACTCATATCTAACTTGCTAAACTCTAACAATTTTAAAAAGGTTTCAGATAGACCGATTGCTAAATCCTTTAAACCATCTAGGTGAGCAATTCAAAATGGCTATAAAGTCAAAGGGGTTAGAATGATGCATGATAAAAATTCATACCAAAATTTTATGCATATAATGAAATGCACACATAAAATAAGATGTATGAACTTTATTATTTTCTTATATTTTATTTCAAGATGCATTTACATGATGAACATATATGTTGAAAACACTTTGGCATATAACGGTGTAATAAAAGTAAAGTCTAACATGGCATGAGAAGCAATACATATGTGTACAACGTATGTGGCACAATGTACATGATGCATAACATATATATAACATGTTTCAAGCATGATGGTTTATGTATATAAGGTATGTGAATGAATGCACATGACATGCAACATATATGTACATAAAACAACTTACATAATGACAACCATTGTATGTGATGTGACATAAGATGCATAAAATGTGACATGATGGCATATGTTAATGAATGGTATGGTAGAAGATCACATGCATAAAAATACAGGATGAATGCAAAAATTTTCATGGCATAGGACACATCATGATATGTGAATGGGTGTATATGGTGAGTAACATACATATACGATATATGTCATATCATAGGCATGCATGTATATGATGAATGGAATGCATACATGATGTACGGCATGGCATTGAAATATGTATCCATGATATATGACATGTATAGCCATGGTATATATTGCATATGGCATATGGTATAACAATCTACAAAGGATAAAATACATTTTCATGATGTACCTCATGTACAACAATACATAGCATAATGGCATGTATACATACAACATGGGAAAAAGAAACATAGCATGGTGAAATACACATAAAATGGTATGCAATTTAACATAAGATGTGCATGGCACTTGCTCTTTATATATGATCTAATATGAGGTAAAAATGATGTCAACATACACAAGCATATAATAGCATGCATGAAGCACACCTCGATGACTAATATATACATGTTATGATGCATATTGATACATTCATACTATGATGCATGTTAATTATGTGAATATGATATGGATGTTTATATGCACATGCTTTAATGTATGTTAATATGTACTTGCAATGGTGGATGCATATTGCTATAATGTATTTTAAAATGTGCATACAATGATGGTGTAATGCTAATGCGATGGCGGGTGTGTACACACACACACTATAGTATATGCTAACATATGCATGTTATGGAACATGTTAATATGTACATGCTATAATACATGAATATCTAAGTGCACATGCCATGATTCATGTAGGTGATGAATGTTCCTATGCTCAGGTCATGACAAGTGTCAATATGTTCATATTATAATATATGTTACTATATACGTGCATGATACATGTCTATATGCTCATATCATACCACATGTCAATATGCATATGCACAATGGATATATGTGCATGTCACAATATATGCTCGGACACTCATCAATACACACATGTGATAGTGAATATTTACATGTACAAGCTAATACACATATGGTCGATGCTATAGGGAATGTCTATATGCACATGTTATGATGTATGCTAATACATACTTGTTGTGACAAGCATCACTATGTACATGCAGGATAGGCATATGTGTGTGTCATGATGCATGTTAATATATATGTGCTATGACATGTATTAATATATACATGCACATTAGATATATGCTCACACCATGGTAACGTTAATGTATGACTATTTTACTACTATTTACACTTTTTTGCATAGTAACAATGCATGTAGGATGATGTATGAGAATGAATATGTTAGGGATACATATGTCAATCATTACATTACAATGATGATGCATGAACATAATACATATGATATGAGTCAATGCATATTATACATATGAATGATGCATATATTATGCATGATGCGTGAGCATGTCAAGCATACAAATGATGTATCAAATGGATTAGCATACAGTATATGCATGTGATAATGTGCGATGCAAAAAGATACACATGACACATAGATATACCAGGCACACATATGGCGTATGGCATATGTGTGATGCATGATATATGAATGCGTTATATACATGACACATGGTGAATATGTTACACATCAATACATGAGAGCGATTGACATGGATGACATATATACGATATGTGATTCAAACGCTAACATGAAATATAATGATGTGTAATATACAATTAATGCATGAATATGGCATGCATATGATGCTTGGAAGAATTCCATGCATGAAGCAAGATGTGTAACCTAATGCAAAATATGCATTATATGACACACAAAATGAAATATACACATTTTTATGGTAACAAGAACTTAAACATAAAATGCATGTGTTTTACATTATCATATTATTATTTTTATTTATACATAAAATGGAATGTATATACATCAAAAGAATACGTGCACAAGAAACATGCATATTTCTATTAGTTATTGTTATTACCATTATTTTTGTTATTCTATTGAAAATGCATAGACGTGTATGCAATATAAACAAACATATGTGATAGAAAGGAAAATCCTCTTGACCTTGTTACTCTTACACATAAGGTTGTGCAGTCCCTTTTCTTAAGTAGGATTAGCTCATAGGTCAACAAGAAATCCAACGAATACATATATTGCACGATGAAAAACTGACAGCGTAGTCTCTTTTTATTGAAAGTACATGTGAATGGATTTTGGCCATTGTGTATTTTAAACAATCTAAATAAACTAGAATGCATCCACCGGGGTATAAAAAACCTTTAATAAGCTAACATTTAAATTGATTGGGATCTATTCAATATAAAAAGGCCACATCAAAAGTAAGGTATTATGGTGTATGCCCCCTAGGGCTATCCAAATGTGGTCTCTGCCAATAGATCTAAGATCACCATTTGATATAGCAAAAGATACGAGGCATGGGTTGGTGGTCCTCCCTAACACTCCCCTATATTAAGTAAACATAGGGTCATGCTTTGGTATTACATCGAGGCTAAAGCCCTAGTATTGCAATGCAATTTATTTTAAAAAGAGATAAAACATATTAATCACTAAACTCATTTATATTAAATTAAACAAAGGTATTTTCAGTGAAAAATCTCATGGTCCCCAATAGAGTCGCTACTGTGATACGTACCGAACTCAGTAGGCATCCGATATATCCTCGAAAACCCACTTTTAGGGCATAAGATCAAATCAAGATTCATTTAACTCATGAAGGTCGATTGCTTCATAATAAATAGGGATTCAACCTAATTACCGATGCCTTAAACCTCAAAAAGGCATGAGACAGCATCTCGAGGTACCCATTTTCCATTGTTAACAGTCAACCAATGAGGGTATCTACTAAGCACCATAAGGCAAGTATCATAGAGTCACCACCTAATAAAATATTAAAAAAATAAGTTCTAACCTCATTAAGTTCAAAACCAAAACTAAAAATAGTTTAGACTTTGGTTCTATTTGTACCTTTGTTTAATATTGTATAAATAAGTTTTAATGATTAATTTATTTTATCTCTTTTCTCACATGAGATATTATGCTAGAAAAATAAAGTGCATTTAGGCATGTTGAAAAGCTATAAATCATATATGTGGAAAGATATAAAAACATGGCATTGAAAGCATTAAAGAATACATGTGAAAATAAATCATACATAAATCGGAAAATTAATTGAGTTCATTTAGCTGAGGACCTTGGTCCTCGAATGCATGTTTACAAAAAGGTAAAGTTCCGAGAATTTTGGAAAAAAAGGGGCGACTTTTGAAAGAGAATCATATTAATTAATTTCAAATAGTTTTTGTGATTATAAAGAAAAAACATAATTTTTACATTTTATTTTATAGATGAAAATCCGGACATCAGTCCTTTTTATTACAAAAAATTTTTACTCAAACTTGTATAAAATCACTTAATGAGTTTTTAATTTGACGCTCGAAAAACTATTCATTATACTATTTACAATAAAAGAACAAGAGAACAATAATGCTAAAAAACATATATAAATTGGACTATTGATTAATTTATGAATATTGGTTCCCTCATGCATATTTATGAAAACCTTTTTATATAATTTTTGGGATTAAAAGGTGGATATTAGTCCATTTTGTGTGAAAAAATTTAATTAATTAAATAGAAAATACTTAATGTTGATTTTCCTAATTATTGTGCAAAAAACTCATTTTTTACTAGCTATTACAACCGAATAAATGGCTCAAATAATAATACAAGCCCAAATACTAAAATAAGGAAATGAATAAAATCCTAGACTATTCCCGCTTCGTTCCCCAACCCAAATTGATATGTGAGTGGATTACTTGCTTTATAAAAGATAGAAAATAACAATGTGAGTTAATAGTGAATAAAATCAAATAATAATGAAAATTAGTTAATAATGAATTAAATAAAATAGTGGATAATAATGAAATAAAATAATTAAATTAATAAATGAAATGAATATAATAATAGCAATAATGATAATAATATGCTAATGTTAATAATGACAATTATAAATATTAGCATTAAAAATAAGAATAATATTAACAATAAAAGTATGATTGATTCAAATAAATTAAATATTGCACAACTATATAAATAGACTATTTGACAATTAAATTACAAATATTAATTAATTAGACCAATTAAATAAACATCAATAAAATAACATTAATAAAATAAGCAAAATTAGAACATATTATAAATTGGAAGTGAATAGATAAATTATTATGATTAATTTATCAAAAATATTAATATAACTAGTAAAAGATACAAATATAAAAGATAATTTTAATGGCAAATGTATTAAGAGAATATTAATAATATAGCATTAACAATTTAAACAATACAAATAATATTAACAACAATATTAAACTCAATGTAATAAGAATAGACAATATTGTATAAAAGAAATATTATAATGAATTAGCAAATAAACAATATAAAAGAAAATGTTAATTAGGCTAATTAGAAGATATTACTAAAAGATTAATAATATTATGATGAATTGAAAGTAAAAAAAGAGAATTAATATAATAAAGTAAAATAAGAAGTAAAGGGAAAAAAAAAACAAAATCGGAAGAGGCAGATCTAAGAAACAAAGGAAAACAAATATAATTCAATTGTTAAAAGAAACTTAGCCAATGAACAGTGAATAAAGAAGCACTAAGAGACAAAAAATAAAATAAAAAAGGGGACATGAAAGGTGGTGGAGCGGCAACGCAAGCTGGAACGTCATTGTGTTTTTAACGACCGACGCAAAATCTTTTAGTGATGGGAGTCTAAAGCGTCGCTACCAATCAAGAATTTAACCAGCGAGTCACATGATGGCTGTGACACTGGCTGGGGCCATGACTCAGATGAAACATGTTCCAGCCACTGGAGCCATGGAAATTCATAGAAATTCAAATTAAAGTTATTTTAATGTATAAAAGGCCAAAACACACAATTTCATGCATTAAAAATATGATTTAAACAAGAAAAACACCAATTAAAGTGAGAAATATGAAAATCAAAGTTTCAACAAAATGAGAAAGATGATAAATAGTAAAATTTAATTAATTAATTTACTCAATTTTAACAAGATTTTAATTATTTAATATGATTTAATGAGTGAAATAAACACATAAATCAATTAATTACAAATTAATAAGCTCAAATTCAACACATCACATAATTAAAAAAAATTAAAGAAATAAATTGAAAAATGAATATTCACATAATAAACTTGAATTAAACACTAAATTTACAATCTTTGGATTCAGGAATATTATCCTTGGATTTCTTTTTGCTCCCAAAATCAGGAGAATCAAGCCACTTGAAACTTGCTCTCTTTACTCAATTTCACATTTTTTTATTAAAAAAAAAAACAGGGGAAGTTGGCTTTCTTTGGTTTTTGTGTGTGTTGTTTTCTGTATGTATATGTTTTGTTGTGTGGGTTTTTTCTTCTTTGTTTTCTTTGTTTTTCTGCTCTTTTTTCTCTCTCATTTCTAGCTTCTTTTTATTTTTGTTAATTCATTTTTTTTCCTTCATATGTTTTCCCTCTTCTTATCCTCTTCTCAAATATCTTCTTATTTTAATTTCACTTTGATTTAGTTTAATTAATTAATTTTTCCTACATGATTATCCATAAAATTAAAATTGCATTATTATTTTTCATGTATCTTTTATTAGCTAATTTATTTTTTATACAAATATTATTTTCATTATCATTTTTAATTAATTAATTAATTAATTTCAATTAACTAATTCTATTATTTCTTTTCATACATACTTTATTTTAATTCTTATTTGCTTTGTATTTGTCCCTTACTTCACTCGTATTATTTTTTATGATGACAATTTTTAATTAATATATATTTTAATTTAAGAAAAAAGAAGCCTCATAAAGATACTTTTTAAGGCACTGAAAATTTCAAAAAAAAAAAAGCAGTGAGAAAGCCATTTTTTAAGAAAAAATAATTTTCCTTTAAAAACATAAAACTCGGAGAGAGAGCATCATGCTTTTGTTCTTTGGCTATTTTAGAGCAATATAATCATCATCGGGTAATTTAGATCAGGAGTCGTCTAAGAACCCAGTGTATACACGACCCATAACACATGATGTGTTAACAAATATTAAAATATGTCAATAAAAATTGCACTAGTTAATAATAAGTATAATAAATAATTAATAAACAGTAATTAATCCTAAATAACAAAATAGACAAAATTGATAGAATGCATGATGCATTTGGAATCCATGCAGCATGCATTGACACGTGTATGCTAAATCGATGAATAAACACAATAAATAATGACTATATAATAAAATGAAATAAATTGATAAATAATTATTTAATTCAAATAAATTAGTTAATTATCAATTTAATATAGTAGAAATAAAATAAACAAAATATATAAAATGCATGATGCATTCCGAAATTCAGACAGCATGCATAGGCACACTAATGCTAAATCGATACATAAACACAATAATTAAATAAATATATAATAAGATAATTTAAAAAATTAAATGAATATAAATAGTATTGGTATTATGATAATATATATTAAAAATAAACATTAAAATCAATTAAGATCCCGGCAGCTCAATTTTTATTTGCACAGCGACAGGGACATTCAAACGTAATTATTCTGTTCGGTTGTTGTCGATAGATAAACTTTCCCTTTCGTAACTTATAATCACACAGTTAATCGCATAAAAACTGCTAATCTCTCCAATTTCATTGTACTTTGTATAGACTTTTCGATACAATAATATCAGTAATTAGTTTCTTTTTGCCTCTGGCAAATGAATTTTTTATAAATTATTACTTTGACACCCACATATAATATTTCTATATCTACTATAAACATTAAAAACTTATAAAAATTTCACAATAATAGTATATTTAAAAGTCTCAAATACAATTACGAGATAATAAACTAAATCAATTACATCTTTGCCATATATGCCGAGCAAGCAAATTCTTGAAAATTGTTGCCACAATGTAATTGACGGTCCTAACCCATTGGGTAATGATCCAATGGATTGAAAAATATAATAGGTTA